>LPNX010929042.1:635515-650711 GCA_001517045.1 Pseudotsuga menziesii | reverse complement strand
TATATATATATATATATATATATATATATATATATATATATAAGCATACATTTTTAGTCCATAATGATTGGACTCACCACTCTAATTAACGTTAGAAAATAATTTAACAATGGAAAAGTAAAGAAACCTAACTATTAATTTATTATTGCATTTATAAATGAAATTTCATTTATTTTACTTCTATAGATATTTTGGAAATTACAAGTATTACATATTTATAATTTGAAAAGAAATTAAAACTCTGTAACCTGTACTTATTATAAGTGAACTTCTAGGAAAGAAAGCTTTCGATTTAATGAAAGAAAACTAAACAGCAGACATTACGAACTCATTCTAAATTTCTGTTTCTATAATTTATGTGTAGTGTTATTTATTCCATTGTTTGATTTTGAATTCTTTTATTATTTGAAAACTGAAATGTTTCTGTACAATTCTTTTTAAATCTAGAAGATTATGATCATAATTTAAGCTACAAAATACTTAGCTTATCTTTTACATTCTTACAGTTAGTATTCCAGAAAATAAAATACGATTCTAAAACTAGCTTGTGATACAGTAAGAAAACAGTTCATGAATTTGTAAAAGCATTTGTAATAACTGTAAGTAAATTAGGAAACCCAGTTCAGAAGAATACTTCTTCTAAACACTGGAATACTGTGTTAGAGTACTATCTGGTGATACCAGATGTGGAAAAACACAGTGATACTAACAGGTTTTGCTACTAACATACCAAGATACTAATTTTACAGATACTAAACAATTACTCAGACATGTAAATAATTATAACATTTATCCTTTATACTCAGAAAGACATAAAGAAATGAATGAAGAACCTGTTTAATGTTGTGGACAACAACAGCAATGGGAGGCCATTCCTCCCTACCAATTCCTGGAGAGCGCTCAGACAACGACTTCTCAGGACCCCCGAGCTTGTTCTGGTCTCCCTGGCTGGAACTAGGTGCAGCAAAACAGATACATTCTTCAACTCAGTATCAACTCAGAACTATCAATCAGTTCTCTCAGCTCAAATAGCTGTAATATGAATCAAGTTACTGCAAACATTCACTCAAACACTTCCTTACTGTTTCCCTCTTTCCTCAAATGAAATTCCTGAATAACCCTCAGCTGAAGGAATTCTTTCTGGAATAAAAACTGAGCAGCCTGAGCTCTCCTCATTGAGTACTTTTAAAGATTGCCTAGGTCTTAGTTGGGTTAACTGTCATTTAATGAGCCACCTGCTCACATTCCACTTTCTTGGGGAATCATGACCCCAAAATATAGGGAAGTTGCCACCTGCAACTTAGGAAGTGTTTGAGGATGCTGCCACTTGTCTTTTGCCTTTCCACCTAGTTCCATCCACCAGTTTGACCAGTAACCTCTTTTAACAGCTCTCCCATGCTGTTGTCTCCAAATAAAATATTCTAAATTACACTCCATAACTGTTGACTCTGCTGAGTCATCAATCACTACTTAGGATTAAGTTTAACATAATGTCTCAGAAATAAATAAAACAAATTACATAATTTTACAAAATTGGGGTATGTGACATTGCAGATGTGCATTACAGAGCACTGCCTATTGCAAGCAAAATTGTTGAAGGTCTTCCAAAAATCCAAGCAAAACATGATGGGGTCTGCAAAGGATGTGCGAAGGGAAAGAACACAAAGAAGACATTTCCAAGTAGCAAAAGCAAAGCAAAAGGAATCTTGGAAATAATCAACTCTGATGTATGCGGTCCTATGTCATCAAGATCACTAAGAGGGTATGCATATTATGTTTCTTTTATTGATGATTTTTCTAGGAAGACATGGGTTTACTTCATGAAGAACAAAGACGAAGTATTCAGCAAGTTCAAGGAATTCAAGGCCTTGATCAAAAACCATATTGAAAAGAAGATCAAGACTTTTCGATTAGACAATGACAGAGAACTCACTTCAAATGAATTCAAGAGGTTGTGCAAAGACTCAGGGATTAAGAGGGAGTTGTTCACTCCTTATAATCCACAATAGAATGGGATTGCAGAACGGAAGAATAGAACCATCATGGAAGCTGCAAAATCCATGCTTCATGATCAAGATCTTCCTATGCATATTTGGGTGGAAGCTGCCAGAACAGCGGTGTATGTACAGAACCGTACTCCACATAGAGTACTTGAGAACAAGACTCCTGAAGAAATCTTCTTTGACAAGAAACCAGAAGTCAGCCATCTCAGAATATTCGGCTATCCTGTGTACATACACATTCCAAAAGAGAAGAGAACAAAATTAGATCCTTCAAGAAAGAAGGGAATATTTGTGGGATACTCTAAAATCTTGAAGGCTTATAGAATCTATTTCCCAGGATTCAAGAAGATTGACATCAGCAGGGATGTGACATTTGATGAAGACACAGCTTACAACAAATCCAGAAAGATACCTGCTGAAGAACCTGAAGAAGCAGAAGCAGAAGCACCCAGAGTTCATGATACAACCATGAATGAAGAAGCTCAAGAAGAAGATCGAGAATTTGAAGAACCACAAAGATTGGTAGATCCACCTTTGGAGAAGAATCCTCATAAGAGAAAACCTTATTGGGTACGAGAACTTATCCAAGGTGCCGAAAGATATGGGGCTCCAGAAGAGAATCACAGAGAAAGAAAGAGGACTAGATCCCGCTCCGGGTATGTAGCTTTACTATGTGATTTCATTGATAAATAACCTTCCAGTTACAAAGAAGTGACAGAAGGAAAAGAATGGAAGGATGATATGATCGAAGAATATCAATCGATCATGAAGAACGATGTTTGGGATGTTGTCCCAAGACCAGTAGGGAAGTCAGTTGTAACTTCCAAATGGATCTTCAAGATCAAGCATGCTGCAGACGGTAGCATTGAAAAGTATAAATCAAGATTTGTGGCTCGGGGTTTCTCTCAAAAAGAAGGAATAGACTATGAAGAAACCTTTGCACATATAGCCAGATACACTTCCATCAGATCAGTAATTTCTCTGGCTGCAGTGATGAAATGGAAGATACACCAGATGGATGTCGAGACTGCTTTCTTTAATGGTGTAGTGGAAGAGGAAGTATATGTAGAACAACCACTCAGTTTTGAGACACATGACAAGGAGTCTCATGTGTGTGGACTGAAGAAATCCCTGTATGGTTTGAAACAGGCACTTAGGACCTGGTACGACAGAATTGACAGCTTTCTATCCAGTTTGGGCTTTACCAAGAGTAAAGAAGATTCCAACCTTTACTATAAGGTTGAAGATGGCAACCCAGTGATGATTCTACTATATGTAGATGATCTATTTGTGATAGGTATGGATGGGTTGATTGCTGATACAAAGAGAAATCTTGCTGCTGAATTTGAAATGAAGGACTTGGGGATGATGCATTACTTTCTAGGTATGGAGGTGCGGCAGAGTACAGATGGAATCTTCCTTGGACAAGGGAAGTATGCAGTAGATATTCTGAAGAGGTTTGGGATGATGGACTGCAAGGCTATGGCCACACCTATGGCATCAAACCTGAAGCTATTAAGAGATGCTTCATTAGAGATGGTTGATGCTACGATGTATTGTCAAATGATTGGGTCATTGATGTACCTGATGAACACGAGACCAGACATTTGATTTTCTATGAACACCTTGAGCCAGTCCTTGATAGATCCAAGAAATGTTCACTTGATTTCTGCAAAGCATATTCTGAGGTACCTGAAGGGTATAGTTGAATATGGGCTCAAGTACGATGCGAATCAAAAGAATAACCTGGAGGGTTATGTTGATTCAGATTGGGCAGGCAGTGCCATCGATAGGAAGAGCACTTCAGGATGTGGCTTCAGCATGGGATCAGGTGTGATCTCTTGGTTTAGCGGGAAGCAATCCTGTGTGGCACTGAGTACAGCTGAAGCAGAGTATGTCGCAGCTTGTTCAGCTAGTTGTGAGGCAGTATGGCTACGGAAACTACTGTCTGATTTATTTGATCTCCATTTGAATGCTACTTGTATACATTGTGACAACCAGAGTTGTGTGAAGTTGTTAGAGAATCCAGTGTTCCATGACAAGTCGAAGCATATCGAGATCAAGTACCACTATATCAGGGATATGGTGTAAAAGGGAGCAGTGAAGCTCTAGTATGTTGCGACAGAGAAACAAATAGCTGATGTATTGATGAAGCCATTTGCTAGAGTGAAGTTTGAGTACTTCAAGGAGAAGCTTGGTGTTCTCCAGATAGAGATTTCCTCCAAGGGAAAGTGATGAGTCCCAAAGCCATTTTGACATGGTGAGAGGATTGGTTCCTTCCATGGTCAGATGTAAGGGCTGAGCCATTCTGTCATGGTGAGAGGATTGGTTCCTTCCATCATGGATATGAGTGCTGAGATCCATAGTCGTTCTGACGAGCAGGTCAGATGTAAGGGCTGAGCCATTCTGTCATGGTGAGAGGATTGGTTCCTTCCATGACAGATATGAGTGCTAATCCATTCTGATATGACTGTAGGATTGGTTCCTACATTATCAGATATAAGGGCTACTGCCATTCTTGGAATGGAGCTGCCTAGTGAGGTACCAGGAAAACTCAGTTTTAGGACTGAGGGTCTATCTGATATGACCGTGAGATGTGTTCTCACATCATCAGAGATGAGTGCATGGCTATTATGATGTGATAGAGGGATGTGTTCCCACTTGATCAGATATAAGGGCTGAAGCCATTATGTCATGGCTAAAGGATTAGGATCCTCCCATGTTAGATATGAGTGCTAAGCCATTCCGACTTAGTGTTAGATATAAGGGCTACCGCCATTCTTTGAATGGAGCTACCTGGTGAGGTACCATGGATCCTTAGTCTAGGACTGAGAGCCATTCTGATGTGACTAATGGATTTGTTCCGACATGATCAAATGTGAGTGCTGTGCCTTTTCACAGATGATAGTAGGTTTGTCCTATCATGCTAGTGATTGTAAGTGCAGTGCCTTTCTACAGATGGTAGTAGGTGTGTCCTACCATGCTGGTGGATGTGAGTGCAGTTCCTCTCCATATATGGTAGTAGGTGTGTCCTAACATGTTGGTGGATGTGAGTGCATTGCCTTTTCACATATGATAGTAGTTTGTGTCCTATAATGCTGGTGGATGTGAGTGTGGTGCCTTTCCACAGATGATAGTAGTTTGTGTCCTATCATGCTGATGGATGTGAGTGCAGAGCCATTTCACAGATGATAGTAGTTTGTGTCCTATCATGCTGGTGAATGTGAGTGCTGGGAATTTATAATATGATTATAGGATTGGTTCCTACATGATCAGATGTGAGTGTTAGGTGTGCCTTTCTGACGAGTAGGTCAGATGTAAGTGTTGGGCGAAGACCTACATGATGGCTAGGCCTACAACCAACATGAAAAATGGCTGGCTCTATAGAACTTCCTATGACGAGAAGAATCATGAGATAGCACCAGTGATGATCCAGATCCAGTGATGATGATCTAGCAGTGATGATCTAGATCCAGTGATGATGATCTAGCAGTGACGATCCAGATTGAGTGATGATCTAGATCCAGTGATGATGATCCAGCAGTGATGATATAGATCCAGTGATGATCCAGATCCAGTGATGATGACCAGTGATGATCCAGATTGAGTGATGATCTAGATCCAGTGATGATGACCAGTGCTGATCTAGATCGAGTGATGATCCAGATCCAATGATAATGTCCCATGATGATCCAGATCGAGAGATGATCCAGATTCGAAGATTGACGATGACTTGAAGATGAAGATGACTTGAAGACTCAGAAGACATGAGATGCAGATAACGAGATGATCCAGTTGATGCAGAGAAGAAGACCAGTGCTGAAAATTGTGTCGAAAGAATACCTTCCTAGTTAAGAGGGAGTGTTGATGTATTTGTAACTTCGGAATGTATTCATCTATATATCTTATGTATTGTAACCCGATGTTTATTCCAGGATGTATCTATAATGTAATTAAGTCATATTTCATGCCCCGATGTTTCGATTGGGAGGATCAATTATGTAAACAAGTCATGTCAATTCATAGTGGGTAACCCTCTGATTGTCTAAGGGTTAAAGTCCCCGCAGTTCCGGGGCACTAGGGTTATTAGACTCTCCTAGTAGAGGTCAGCCCTGGTAGGGTTTTAGTCATGTCGAGATTAGTATAAATAGATAACTGGAGTCTCTATTTATCATACAATTCATCCACACTCAAGTGTAGCGCATAGTTGAGGAAGGAGAAGACACTGGGGCTAGATAAGAAGAAGATTACTGCTATTGGGATATCACTTACTATTTTGGGGCTTTTACTGTTTTGGTGTTGATTCTATCTCTGAGGAAGTTGTGGGATTTTCTCCTTTATGGTTTCCCCGAGGAAAAACACTGTTTTCATTGTCTCTTGTGTTTGATTGATGTACTTGTTATTCTCTCAGTTAAAGATCCTAATAATGGTAGCTTAATGTTGAAAAACTAACAAAATAATCCCACATGTTTACAAACCAAGCATTATTAATTACTAATATTTCATCACCGTCGATTTGAATAATTTGTGACATCTCTTAAGGTGAGAAAATATTATTTATCTTCTTTAATTTGGTTGATAATAGGTTCCCAATATTTGCTTAAATTACAACCATCATATTGATTAATATTGTTCCAGTGTTTGACAGTTCTATAGCCTCACGAACCCGTCTCTTTGTGTAGTGACCCATACTAATGATAACTTCCATATTTTCCACACAGATGTGGTGCTTAGAAATAACTGAATGTTCCACTGGTGCAGATTTATTCATCTATGCATGTATGATGTCATTATTATGATCCTTTAGTCTTGTATGATCACTAATATATGTACCTTACCACAATCACATGGAATTGAATAAACTCTTTTATTCCTTTTTGGATCTATTTGATCTATTTTATGGTCCATCCTCCTTCTTAAAGAATTTTTTGGAGAGAAGGAAACCCTAATTTTTTTATTTCATAACATATTGGCTATTATGTCTAGTGTTCCCTAGATATAAGGTAGTTTAATAGTTTTAAGGATGATGTCATTTTTATCATTTATCTACCTTCCATCTGAGTATTTTTTTATGGATTTTCAAATTTTCTTTTCTTTGTGCCCATTTATTTTGAAAACTTTTGCCAAATGTTTAATTTCTTAATCTAAATGTGCTACATATGAGATTGATTTGGCTCTTATTTCCATCGTAATTAGAAGACCTACCTTTTGAGTTGGGTGATTATAAGAGTCTTCCTAAATGTGGTTATATGTGTGTGTCTTATTCTACTATACTTGATGCCATAGTGTTCACTAAGTGTTTCTAGTGAGAAGCACATCCAAAAAGGGAAGATTGTTATCCTCTTCCATCTCCATTGTAAATTCTATGTCATCTAACTAATTGTTTATGTTTTTCAAAATATATTTTTTCCCTTCATTTCCTGTGGCGATATGAAATGCGTTTCATCCATGTATCTTTTCCATTTATTTGGTTTCACTGGAAAAGTGTTAATGCCCATCTGTTCAAATTATTCCATATAAATGTTCACTACAATGGGGGGAAGAGGGGATCCCATTTCCACACCATTTGTTTACTCATATATGTCCTCGTAGAAGCTAAAATATGTATATTTTAACATACTTCCACTAGGTTTGTTATTTCACTATGTGTGAGTCTTCTTACGACATTCATGGCTTCATTTACCATAAACTTGGTGTATAGAGATACAATGTTGAAAATGACCAAGATATCTTCCACCTTTTTTGTTGATTTTATATTATCTATAAAATGTATTTGGATATTAGATCAAGTGAAAGGTCACCCCATCTTAAGAGGAAATTGAACATTGCGTTATGTTGGAAATTATCGTAATACAAGGGTTTCTTTGATAGCATCTCATCTAAACAGCCTTTGTGTTTTGTTATTCTACACTATAATTTCTAGTTTTTTGCATTACAAATCTCCATATACTTAGTTTTGTTCTAAGGTTAATGAAAACTACAAATATTAAAATTAAAGAAGATACAACCCTAAATATGTCCCAATTTTTTGTAAGAACATTTTCTAACTTATTTGTATGTAAATAAAAAATACTAAAGAATATAGATATTAAACCATGTTTAATATAAATGTTTTTTTGGGATGTTAGTTGTAGAAGCTACACCAAATTTTACAACAATTTCATAAAAAAGAGTAACCAAAATCATCCTTGCATTAAAAAAACCTTAAGTCATTTACTCCTTTGAACAAAAGGAGGAACAACTAATGTTGATATTCCTCCAGTCCATTTTTCTCTCTACATTGAAATATATTTTGAACTTTGATGATTATGTTTAAGGGCATCCCAACCTAGGCATGGAATTTATTGCTCTCCACAAATTTTGGAATCTATTCATGTATCTTTAAATAGACAACTTGGCTTGGCATGTTGGACTGATCATGTAATTGTTAGAATTACGACTCCATACTCTCACCACAAAATTTTGGAATCTACTCATCTATCTTGAAAACAGAAAACTTAGCTTGGCATGTTGGACTAAAATGGTCATGCAATCGTTAGAATTAATATGGCCTCCATACTGGAAAATGAGAAAACAAAATGAAAAGAATCCATAAGATATTATGTGACTAGAATCATCAAATATTATAAATAAACTCAAAAATGGAAAAATGATGTTGGAATTTATAGAAGGAAAAAAATCAATATTTAAAATGATAGGGTCATAATTGATATGATGTGATTAGAAACATTAAAAAATTATAAAAAAAACTAAACAAAAAAATGAGAAAATGATGTAGAATTTAAAAAAAAAAAAATCCATAAGATACTATGTGACAGTAAATATCAAATATAAGAAAATGGTGTGGAATTTACAAAAGGGAAAAAATCCATAAGATATTATGTGACAATAAATATCAAATATTATAAATAATTAAAATAGTAGAATCATAATTGATAAACACATTTAAGTTATTAAACACTGGAACTTATAATTAAGCTTTAAATAACATTTAAACCATCTTATTTAAGAACAAGAGGCACATAGGATAGGGTTTAATAAATATCAAAATTTGTTGGTAGATATCACCAGCATAGAACCATCTTAAATGTGGATCTAGAAAGCACCGAGAGGGATCCAATTTTTTTAGGTGTAAGTTATTTTTATCTTAAATTTTTATATGTTCATAAAAAATTACACCTCAAATATTTTGATCCCTTTAGTGTTTGGTAAATCCAGGTTTAACATGGATCTTTTAATTACTTTTCATTTAGTTTTATTATTGGGTTTTATTATTTGATAAATGAAGATTGAATATCTTTTAAAAATGAGTTTAGAATTTCCAGAAATTTTTTATTTGTCGCTTAACATAATGTTTTTTTATGTCGGCTAGCATAACATGACTAACGTGACAGGATCTCCCCTATAGTGGGATGAGAGAGCCTCGCTTCTCTCGGTGCAATAAAGGGTCGATGCATGTTCAAACGAAACATGTGAATTAAATTTCTTATCCTTCTTGGGTAAGGAATTTAATTTTTCCATCTCGAAATAATAATAAAACAAAAATACATTTTATTTATATAATAAACAAAACACTTTGATCATAGGTGTCGAAGCCATTCTCTACATAAAATTTTAATAAACTTGCTGATTTTAGAAAAGCATAATATAGTCAAATTATAATGTTACACAAAACATTAACTCTATTAAGAGTTATATAACTAAAATAAACTTTTTCAGTAAAGACTATAGGAGGAGTAAAAAGAATATATAAGAGGATTAAAAACAATATATAAGTGATGGAGTGATTTCTAAATTTTGGAAAAAATAAATAGAATAAATGTAGGGATTTTTGGGGTCATAACTTTTGACTTGTGGACTCAAATTTAATAAGAGTTTATGTTTTGAAGTATTCAATGGAGTGGCCGATGAGATTCTTCTCTTCAAAGTTTTTTTCGACATTTTTCTAAGGCCAAATTCTTTTCTATAAGACCTCAAATTGAGGGTTTAGTGTTTTGAAAGATTTTTTAAATTTGTTATTATTAGTTATCTCTCTATTTATAAACCTAATTAGATAAGTGAGTTGTCAACTAGTGTCACTCTAGTTAGCTTATAGTTCAATTTCATAGTTATGTGAGAATTTTTTAAAATTAACAATTTTCAAAAATCTCAGATAGTAGTTTTTAAGAGTTGGACCTTCATCCCAATACTTAGGATAGAAAATGAGTAAAAAAATAGTTATTTTTCTACTTTTAGACCTTATAAATTGAATTAAATCTTATTAACTTCATTAATAAATTACTAGCTTCCTTTATCAAAGTACCATTTTACATCTCCCCCTTGTGTTAAACACCTTTTCTAACTAAAACTCCTTCCTTTGATAACTAATTTGTGTATCGTTCCAATTCCTTAAACCTAGAAACTATTTCCGTCATGGTTAAAAAGTTATTCGATGACTTAGAGAAATAAATTCATGCTTATTTTAATTTTTTCTTTATAAAAATAAAATTATTATTTATTTATTTTAATAATAAAATATTAAACATTTTGAAACTCTTAAGATGGAAAATTTTATTTATTTTAATAATATGATGATAAACATTTTGAAGTTTGTAAGAATTTTCAATGTGAGAAATGTTGGTACGATCAAATTGTAATATAATTAACTTTAATTTATAATAAAAAAATTTGTAAATATATCTCATAAAAATTAAAATATTATTCTTAATTTTATTTAAATAAATTAAAAAAAAACAAATATATCAATTATATATTTTAAAAATTAAAAACAAAATATTACATAAATATATCACACTTCTATTTTAAATACTAAGATAACATCATTGTTTATATAAAAAACAACAACATATTTCATTTGAAAGGTCTCATGTGAAGTTGATATTCATGAATGGGTTTTTTTACAATGCAATGTATTGTTTTTTTTCAAAAAAATCAATTATTAAACAATAATATATCTAATTTGAAATGCAAAGTTGAAATTCCAAATTTTTTTATAATATAGTGTATAATTTTTCAAAAAACGATTTTCAAATAATAATATATCTGATTTGAAATATATAATGTGAAATTAATATTTATAAATGTTTTTTTATAATATAATTTATATTTTTTTTAAAAATGCAATTATTAAAGAGTAAAATACCATTGTAATTTTATCTATAGATAGTATACCAACAATTGAATATAATACATAAGTTGTATAAGCGTGATATAAATAAAAATATAAAAGTTATTTAAGTTTGATGTAATTGGAAATAAATTAGATAAACTCATGTAAACATTTTACAGTCAAATGAATTAACTATGATATATGACTTGAACTTTAATAGATTATTCGAGATCAATTAAATAGGTACGAGGATAAGAAGGAGATAAATATAATTATGTGTTAAAATTAACTATAATTTATTTTTTGAGATTATAAAGTTTATTTAAATTATATATATGGACATTTTTTTTTTAAATTATACAATAATAACAAGCATTCACCAAGCATAAACCTTACATAAAAAATAAACACTACGAATATTGAGAATTATCACTAAGTCAACGATATGTCAACCACAAGTCATATAGAGATAGATGTCTCTAGTATATATGTGAACATGTAAACATATATTTAATGGTAGGGCCAATTCACGACCTCTAGAGCTAGTGTGCTACCAATTTGGATACCTTTGATAGAAATTAGGGGTGTGAAAGGTATGTTGATATAAAATTAGGAGTGTGAAAAGTATGTTGAGGAAGTAAATTTGGATGGATAAGGGACTTATATAATTTTCAACAAAATAATGAGCCTAAATCTTGATGGATTTATAATAATAGATTTTATCAAGTTCAAAGGTATTCAAACATCTTAGTAAAAGGGAATCACATAATTTTTTATAATAATTTTATCAATATAAAATTTTATGAGAGAAAATATTTCAGAGTTTAAGAGATCTATTAAAAATGATATAATAAAATTTAAAGGATAAAAGAGGAGAGGTGGCAACATGTTACATAAGAATTATGTACATAGTGATAAAGTTATTTCTGGAACCATGTGGTATGGCTCTACAACTACTCTGGTCGAATTATTTGGTCCTACTTGTTACCAGTTGGATCAAGGATATTTTTAAAGAGAAATAGATCGATGGGTTTGCATCGTTCTAGACAAAAATTTGAGCCTATCAAAAGCTTGGCCAAAAATTCTCGAGAAACTTGTTTTTTATGATTACATTGGTAATAATCCAACTAAGGGGGGGTTATTCAGAGCAGGTGCGGTGGACAATGGAGATGGAATAACTATTGGTTGTTTAGGACACCCTATCTTCAAAAATAAGTAGGGAAATGATCTTTTTGTATGTCGTATGCCTACCTTTTCCAAAACATTTCCAGTAGTTATGGTAGACAAAGAAGGAATTGTGAAAGATGATGTTCCTTTTAGGAGGGAAGAATCAAAGTATAGTGTTGAACAAGTAGGTGTAACTGTTGAATTCTATGGTGGTGGACTTGATAGGGTTAGTTTTAGTGATCCTATTATAGTAAAAAAATATACTAGACATGCTGAATTAGGTGAAATTTTTTAATTAGATTGTGCTACTCTAAAATACGATGGTCTTTTTTGTACTAGTCCAATTGGTTGGTTTACTTTTGGACATGCTTTATTTTATCTCCTTTTCTAGACACATTTGGAATGGTGATAGAACCCTATTCAAATACGTTTTTCTTGGTATTCACTCGGATTTGGATGCTCGAGTAGAATTTGGAGCATTCCAAAAACTGGGAGATCCAACTACTAAAAGACAAGTGGTATGATAGTACAAAAGATATCTTCATAATTTTAAATTACAATTTAATATATGCAAGCATTGGTTTATACATTCATGTTGGTATCAACCCTAGGGATAATATTTTTCACTATTTTCTTCTAAGAACCACCCAAAGTTCTAGTTAGAGGGGGGAATATTTTTTCTTCTCTCCCATCAAAGAGAGAATGAATTTCCCTATAGGGGAAGGTCATTCTCTCTATTAGTCCTAGTGATCCTCAAAAGGATCCCTAAGTTGTTCATAGGGTTTCCCAAAGGTGGTGTCCAGGGAACAACCAGTAAAGCTCACAAGTAAACAAGATATGGAGATGGCGACTAAGGTTGCAATTTCCATTATTAGGTGATCCAATATCATGGTATGTTTACTATATAATAAAAAAGTTAACATATATCAACCAATACAATAGCTTCTATGACTACACAAACCATTAATAATTCTAAAACCAATCCAAGAGCAACCAGTGTAGCAACGTCCTTAAAACTGCTTAATTCAAAATATGATAAAGTATCTCCTCGATGGGGAAATACTCCTCTTATGGGTTTTGCAGTGGCTCTATTTGTAGTATTCCTATCTATTATCTTGGAGATTCATAATTCTTGAATCCTTTTATTAGATGGGATTCCGGTTAGTTGGGGCTAAAGGAACTCCAAATGTGTTCCTCCTCATGTCAATATAGTTTATTGTCTAGGGGGGATCACACTTACATGTTTTTGGGTACAAGTAGCTACTAGTTCTGCTATGAATTTTTCCTATTGTCAGACTCTTACAAAATCTTTTTCCTCTGTTCAATACCTAATGACCAAAGTTAACTTTGGTTGGATAATCTGATCAATCCATTGATGGCTAGAAGTATGATGGTTCTAATGATGATTTTGCATGTATTTTGTGTTTATATCATGGGTGGATTCAAAAAAACCCATGAATTAACTTCGGTCACAGGTGTAATTTTAGTTGTGTTAACTTTATCTTTCGATGTAACTAGTTAGTCTTTTCCCTGGGATCAAATTGTTTATTGGGAAGTGAAAATTGTGACCGATGTGCCCAAGGCTATTCCTGTAATAGGATCTCCTTTGGTAGAGTTATTACGTGGAAGTGTTAGCATGGTTCAATCTACATTGACATAATTTTACAGTTTACACACTTTCATATTACCCCTTCTTACTATTGTATTTATGCCAATGCAATTTCTAATGATCTGTAAGCAGGGTATTTCAAGTCCTTTATAGAGAGGAAAACATATTGGAAATAACTATTCATAACTTATTATTCCAAGTAACGATGATAATATCTCATCCTAAGGATTACTTCTTATTAAAAAATAGGAATATCCATAGAAAATAGAAAATAGGGTCCTCATATTTCTCCTTCCGATTTTAGAATATTATCTATCCAATACAAACAAATAATTGGAGTATATTCTCACATTGAAAAGATGGATTATGGGAGTGTATGACTTGAACTATTGATTAGGTCATGCAAATACTTTCTCTAATCTACCACATAAACATTTCTAGTAAAATGTGTCTCTATCCCAATTTCCTTATCAAAAATGGGAAGTTTAGAACCTAGGTGGAAAGGCATCGATCAATTTGTTTCATTGTAAGAGAATTCTTTATATGATTGAATCTAGATCAGGAAGGGATCTGTGAGATACATTCAATTGGGTAATATATTCATATAATCGATAATTGGACCATATAACTTTACTTATCCTTTTCATAGTATGAAAAGGAATCCATTTCCCTTCCATCCAATTCGATGGGAAAACTATCAGAGTGAAAGAAGGGATCTAAGGAAGAAGAGAGATCGAATCAATAACAATTCAATACCTTGTATGCTAATAAACACAAATTAGAAGGACTAAGATGGTCTGAAAATCATATCGATCATGATAAAATTTGTGAGCTTACTTGGGAAATGAGCATTTAGATGGAATAAGACAATTACCAATGATGGATGATCATAGACATTATTAGTTCATATTCTTTCAATCTGGCTTCCATCACAAGAAAAAAATGATATATACTCCCTCCAGTTATTGTTCGAGTCAGATGATAAAAATCGGCATGTCTGGTTCTATTGGGGGATAGATCCATAATGATCTACTTATCCCAATAACAAAGAAACCTGCGTTGAATGATATTGTATTAATGACTAAATTAGCTAAAGGTTTGGAACATAATTATTATGGAGAGCTCACTTGGCACAATGATATTTTATATATTTTTTGAGTAGTAATTTTAGGTACTATTCACTAGTACAAAATGAGAGATAAGTGACTAGTGAACTAAAAAATTTAGTCACAAGAGATTTTTCAAGGGAAAAACAACCAAAATTGAGTAATTTGATGTTGATGTATTTGTAACTTTGGAATGTATTCA
>LPNX010929042.1:509354-635207 GCA_001517045.1 Pseudotsuga menziesii | reverse complement strand
TCTATCGGTATCAACTCCGCTCAGTTATGTGCTAGGAATGGCAGGGTTTACACCTCTGCAAGGCACAGTAAATTTTCCATTTGTTTGAATGAGGGCTAAGCCTGTTTTTTTAAGCCCTCGACCGAGGTATCTAAATACCTCGGTCAAGGTATTTAAATACCTCGACCGAGGGTTTGTAAAGCCCGCAATACCTCGGTCGAGTGCTTGATAAAACCTCGGTCGAGATATTAAGACCTCGGTCGAGGGCTTAACAAGCCCTCGACCGAGGTGCGTTTTTCTGTTTTTGCCGAAATGCGCTTGCCAAAAAGTGTTACCCAGGTCCGTGGATTCACCCTTGTATATATTATGTATTGTACCCCGATGTTTTTTTTGGGAAGTGTCTGTAATGTATTTGAGTCATGTCATGCCCCGATGTTCCTATCGGGAGATTCAATAATGTAAACAAGTCATATAAAGTTATTTTGGGTAACCCTCCTATTTATCAAGGGTTAAATTCCTTGCAATTGTGGGGCCCTAGGGTTATTATACTATCCTAGAGAAGTCGACCCTAGTGAGTTATTGTCAAGTCAAGAATTAGTATAAATAGAGAGTGAGCCTCTCTATTTATCACACATTCACTCACACTCAGTTGTAGCGCATAACTGAGAGAGAAGAAGTTGCTGGGACAAGAGAGAGAAATACTACTGTTGTCGGGAGATCATCTTATTGTTTTTGGGGTTTTGCTTTTGGTACTGATTCTATCTCCAAGGGAGTTGCGGGATTTTCTCCTTTATGGTTTCCTCGAGGAAAACTTTGTGTTCATTGTCTCTTATGTTTGATTGTTTTGCTTGTTATTCTCTCAGTTAAAGATCCTAAGATAATGCTAGCTTGAATGATAAAAATATAACATGGTATCAGAGCTAACCTAAGAAGAAGACATTGTGCATCTATAGATACTAGGGCTTCCTACTTTTTGGATATCTCTCCATATATTTTCAGCAAAATAAGGTTGGGTTGACTCTCCTCTCCAGGGCACATCTTTCTGTCGAAGCAGAATCTGATTCTGAGCATTTTCAGTTTTTGACCCGATACTACTGCCATAAATTAGGGATTTCCATAGAAGTGGAATTTTTAAGTGAGCCCAGGCCTGGATTGATCTCCTCCTCAAAATCAAAGTTTAGAGATCAAGATCAAATTTTTTGGTTAGGAAGAACTCCGGGAAAGTCAAACCCTGATCTGCTCCTGAACCAGCTCTTCAGAAATTCAGCTCTAGATCCACTTCTGACATCCTTACCTAGTAAGATCTAAATATTTTTCATTTCCATTTGAGTTTCTCTGTTTAGATGTCTCATCAAACCAAGCTTGATGAAAATATTGAGGGAGCTGATAACTTCCAAGCCTAGAAGTATAGGATCTCCCTGGTCCTGGAAGAAAATTAGTTGGACTCTTACATCAATGAAGAGGTTCCAATTCCAGAGGGAGATGAGGCTAAGGCCTTACACAAGAAGAAATTGATCATGGATAATAGGATTATTGCTCATTCAATCAAGGATCACCTCATACCACAGGTGTCCTCCCTAAATACACCTAAAGCTATGTTTGATACCCTGACCAAACTATTTGAAGGAAAGAACATAAGACGGAAGTTGACTCTGAGAAATCAGTTGAAGAATGTAAAGATCCAGAATGCGGAAACCATCTAGTCTTAATTTACAAGGGTCTCTCAGATCAAGGAACAACTTGAAGCGGTGGATGAAGAAGTAGAGAACGCATAAATTGTGATGACCACCTTGAATGGTCTCCCTAGAGCTTAGGACTCTTTTATTCAAGGGATCTGTGCCAGAAAGAAGCTAGTCAATTTTAGTAAACTGTGGGAGGAATGCTTACAAGAAGAATCTCAAATAGTAGCTCGAGAAGAAAATATGGGAAGTGAAGATCAAGCTCTCACAGTACACTCCAAGAAAAGTAGGGCAGACCATCACAAAGGTAAGCATTCTCATCCTAATAAATTTAACAAGAATCGACCCAGATTCAGATGATTCACATGTGATGAAAGAGGACACTATTCTAGAGACTGTCCTAAGAACAAAAGTGACTCTCACAAGAAAAAGGGAAACAAGAAAAGACATCATGCTCACACTGTAGAGGATGATGAACATCCCAAGAAAAGAATCAAACATGAAAGTGATGATTCTTCAAGTGATGAAGAATATGTTCTGATTTCTGCCCTCACGGGAACTGTCTCACATGGAAGAAAAGATTGGCTTATAGATAGTGGTGCTTCCAAACACATGACGAGATTCAAGGAATCTTTTGTTAAACTATCAGAACATGAATCACCCCACAAGGTGAAACTTGGAGATGACTACCAGTATCCAGTAAAAGGTAGTGAGGAATCCTCCTATAATCTAGACTCTGGAAATTCTATGAAGATGAAGGATGTCTTGTTTGTACCAAGACTAAAGAAGAACCTCCTCTCCATATCTGCATTGGATGCAAAAGGCATGAGGGTTGCATTTGTATAATGCCAAGCTCTCATGTGGCCAAATGGAAAGACTATTGATGATGCAGAAGTGATTGGGGAACAAGAAGGAGGTCTATACAAATTAAAGGGCCATCCAGAAAAGCCTTGGTCCATGACTCAGTAGAACCAAATGAACTTTGGCATAGAAGGCTTGCATGTGTGCACTACAAAGCACTACCACTTGTGAACAAAGCTATTGAAGGACTTCCAGAAATTCAGACAAAACATGACGGTGTATGCAAAGGATGTGCAAAAGGAAAGAATACAAAGAAGACATTTCCAAGTAGCAAGAGCAAGGCAAAAGGAATCTTGGAAATCATCCACTCCGATGTATGCAGTCTGATGTCATCCAGTTCATTACGCGGGTATGTATACTATGTTTCTTTTTTTGATGATTTTTCTAGGAAGACATGGATATACTTCTTAAAGAACAAAGATGAAGTATTCAACAAGTTCAATGAATTCAAAGCCTTGATCAAGAACCACACAGAAAAGAAGATCAAGACCTTTCAATCAGATAATGGCGGAGAATTCACATCAAATGAATTCAAATAATTATGCAAAGATTCATGGATTAAAAGGGAGTTAACCACTCCATATAATCCACAACATAATGGGGTTGCAGAAAGGAAGAATAGAACAATCATGGAAGATTCAAGGGCCATGCTTCATTATCAAGATCTTCCTGTGCATCTATGGGAAAAAGTTACCAGAACAACGGTGTATGTATAGAACTGTACTCCACATGGAGTACTAGAGAACAAGACACCTAAAGAAGTATTTTCCAGCAAGAAACTAGAAGTCATCCATCTCATAATATTCATCTTTCCAATGTACATACACATTCCAAAAGAAAAGAGGACAAAGTTAGATCCTTCAAGAAGGAAGGGTACATTTGTGGGATACTCTAAAAGCTCGAAGGCTTACATAATATACTTCCTAAGATTCAAGAAGATCGACATCAGTAGGGACATAACATTTGATGAAGACTCTGCTTACAACAAATCCAAAAAGAGACCTGTTGAAGAACCTTAAGAAATAGAAGTACCCAAAATTCATGACACAACCATGAACGAAGAAATTCAAGAAGAATATCGAGAAATAGAAGAACCTATAGATCCACCTCAGGATAAGAATCCTCACAAGAGGAAACCTTCTTGGATATGAGAAGCTATCCAAGGTGCAAAAACATATGGGGCTCTAGATGAAAATCACAGAGAAAAGAAAAGAACTAGGTCCTGTTTCGGTTATGTAGCCTTCTTATGTGACTTCATCAATAAAGAACCTTCCAACTATGAAGAAGTGACAGAAAGGAAAGAATGGAAGGATGCTATGATCGAAGAGTATCAATCAATCATGAAGAATGATGTCTGGAATATTGTCCCAAGATTAGAAGGGAAGTCTATTGTAACTTCCAAATGGATATACAAGATCAAGCATGCTACAGATGGTAGTATAGAGAAATATAAAGCAATATTTGTGGCTCATGGCTTCTCCCAGAAAGAAGGAATAGATTATGAAGAAACTTTTGCACCTGTAGCCAGATACACTTCCATCAGATCAGTACTTGCTTTGGCTACAATGATGAAATGGAAGATACACCAAATGGATGTCAAGACTTCCTTCTTGAATGGTGTAGTGGAAGAGGAAGTGTATGTGGAGCGGCCACTCGGTTTTGAGACACATGACAAGGAGACTCATGTGTGCAAATTGAAGAAAGCCCTATACGATTTAAAACAGGCACCTAGGACATGGTACATCAAAATTGATAGCTTCCTGAATAGTTTGGGCTTTACCAAGAGTAAAGTAGATCCCAACCTTTACTACAAGGTTGAAGAAGGAAACCCAATGATGCTCCTACTGTATGTAGATGACCTGCTCCTAACAGGTGCAGATGTGTTGATTGCTGACACAAAGAGGAAGCTTGCTGTTGAGTTCGAGATGAAGGACTTGGGTATGATGCATTACTTTCTAGGCATGGAGGTGTGGCAGAATGCGGATGGAATCACCCTAGGACAAGGGAAGTATACAGTAGAGATCCTGAAGAGATTCAGGATGATGGACTGCAAATCCATGACCACACCTATGGCATCGAACCTAAAGCTATTGAGTGATGATTCATCTGAGTCGGTTGATTCCATGATGTATCGTCAGATGATTGGTTCCTTGATGTACCTGATGAATACGAGACCATATATTTTCTTTGTTGTGAACACCTTGAGCCAGTTCCTAACATATCCAATACATGTTCACTTGATTGCTGCAAATCATATTCTGAGGTACCTAAAGGGTACAGTTGATTATGAGCTCAAGTATAAGGCTAATCAAAATATTAACCTGGAAGGTTATGTTGATTCATATTGGGTAGGTAGTACCATCGATAGAAAGAGCACTCCAGGATGATGCTTCAGTATGGATCAGGTGTGATCTCTTGGTTTAGTAGGAAACAATCTTGCATGGCCCTGAGTACAGCTGAAGCAGAGTATGTCACAGCTTGTTCAGCTAGTTGTGAGCTAGTATGGATGAGGAAGATAATGTTTGATTTATTTGATCTCCAGTTGGATGCTACTTGTATATATTGTGACAACCAGAGTTGTGTGGAGTTGTGTGAGACCCAGTGTTCCATGACAAGTTAAAGCATATCGAGATCAAATATCACTATATCAAGGATATGGTGCAAAGAGGAGCAGTGAAGCTCCAGTATGTTGCGACAGACGAACAGATAGCTTATATGTTGAATAAGCCATTGGTCAGAGTGAATTTTGAGTACTTCATGGAGAAGCTTGGTGTTCTCCAGATCGAGGTTCCCTCCAAGGGGAAGTTATGAGTCCAAGAGCCATTCTGACATGGTGAGAGGATCGGTTCCTTCTATGGTCAGATGTAAGTGCTGAGCCATTATGAGGTGATTGTAGGATGTGTTCCCACATGATCAAATGTAAGTGTAGAAGTCCATTCTCTAGTAGGGATAATTTTAGGGACGAATTTTAGCCCAGTGGGCTATTTTTCGATGTTTTTCTCCCAAAAAAGATTCACCATTTTGAATTTTTTGAAGCCTTGTTTCACCCAATTTTGATGGGGTAAAAATTTTTCACCCTAAAAATTGCCAAATTATTATATAAACGATATAAAAACCTTGGAAATTAAAATATTTTTTGAAAAATATCACCAATCATTTTATAGTTGGCATTTTAAGAATTGGTAATATTCGCCAACATTTATACACTTTTAAATAAGTATGGTTCCTTAAAATCATCCCTGTTCTCTAGGAGAATGGAGGCACCTGGTTAGTTACCAGGAATTTGTTCAATCTGGGACTGACACTCAGCCTGGAGTTGAGAGTCATTCTTATGTGACTATGGTGATGTGTTCATCCCACATGATCAGATATAAGTGCAGAGCCTTTCTGACATGATGTGTGATGAGTTTCCTATCATAGTAAGATATAAGTGCAGAGCCTTTCTGACATGATGTGTGATGAGTTTCCTATCATGGTCAGATGTAAGTGTAGAGCCTTTATGACATGGTGTGTGATGAGCTTCCTACCATGGTCAGATGTGAGTGCTAAGCCTTTCTAACATGATGTGTGATGATTTTCCTATCATGGTCAGCTATAAGTGCAGAGCCTTTCTGACATGATGTGTGATGAGTTTCCTATCATGGTCATATATAAGTGCAGAGCCTTTCTGACATGATGTGTGATGAGTTTCCTATCATGGTCAAATATAAGTGTAGAGCCTTTCTGACATGATGTGTGATGAGTTTCCTATCATGGTCAGATGTAAGTGCAGAGCCCTTCTGACATGGTTTGCGATGAGTTTCTGACCATAGTCAAATGTGAGTCCTAGGAGGGCCTTTCTGACATAGTTGTGATGTGTTTCGGACCATGGTCAGATATAAGCGCTCAAGAAGATGAATACCTAAATGGAGGCTAGGCCTACAACCAACATGAGAAAGGGATGGATCTATATAACTTCCTGTGACGAAAAGAATCAAGAGATAGCACCCGTGATGATGACTAGTGATGATCCAGCAGTGATGATCCAATGATGATGATCTCGTAATGATCCAGATCCAGTGATGAACATGACTTGAAGATGAAGATAATCTAGATGATACAGAGAAGAAGACTTGTGCTCATAAATTGTGTTGAGAGAATACCTTCCTAGTTAAGAGTGTTGTTGTATTTGTAAATTCGGAATGTATTCACTTGTATATCTTATGTATTGTAACCCAATGTTTATTTTGGGAAGTGTCTGTAATGTATTTGATTCATGTCATGCCCCGATGTTCCTATCGGGATATTCAATAGTGTAAACAAGTATTGTAAATTCATTTTGGGTAACCCTCCTATTGATCAAGGGTTAAAGTCCTCGCACTTGTGGGGCCCTAGGGTTATTAGAATCTCCTAGAGAATTCATCCCTAGTGAGTTATTGTCATGTTGGGAATTAGTATAAATAGAGAGTAAGCCTCTCTATTTATCACACATTCACTCACACTTAGTTGTAGTGCATAACTAAGAGAGAAGAAGTTGTCGGGACAAGAGAGAGAGAGACTACTGCTGTCGAGAGATCATCTTACTATTTTTGGGGTTTTGTTTTTGGTGTTGATTCTATCTCTGAGGAAGTTGCATGGTTTTCTCCTTTATGGTTTCCCCAAGGAAAAACTTTGAGTTCATTGTCTCTTATGTTTGGTTGTTGTGCTTGTTATTCTCTCAGTTAAAGATCCTAAGATAATGCTAGCTTGAATGATAAAAATCTAACATTTAAGTGGTCCAACTAAAAATGACTAAGATAAACTATAAAACAAATAACAAGTGACTAAAATAAAAATGAGTAACATAAATGACTAATTTAGTCATGGGAATACAAATATGACTAGTTATCAATGACTAAGAATATGAATTAATTGTTTATGTTCATCATTTTTAGTTGTTTCACCTTGGTAATGGAAAATTACAATTCTGACAATGAATTTGTATAATTTACTAAATTTCAACATTGTGGATGGATTATAGATGGATTCATTAGACACTCCTTATGTTGACTCGATATTTTTTTCTTCTTTTAAGATATCCAGTGAGGTCTCTACATCTCCAAATGTTAGTGGATGCATTCATTGGCCTCAAACCTCCTCTTTATGTGTGATATTGTTGTCATAATGTGCATTCAAAATTATAGAGTGAATTCACATAAACAGAATCTTGACCTTTCTACGTCGAACAATATCCCCATAACCATTTTGTTTGATCATTTTTTTTGTTATAAATATTATAATATATAAAAATTTATGGGAATAAGGATTCGACATTTATCACTAGGTGCAGGAAGAAGAATTGCACTGTGAGGAATAATAAATGAAAGAGTTGTCCCACAAACTATAGGATTTATAAACCAAAATTGGGCTATGTAGAAGGTTATTATCATCATACTCTCTCAGAATATCCTAGGGTTGATTAACATCAACCAATCATAGCAAGGTGGTATACAAATCAATATGGGGTAAATGTTGTCAGGTAACATGGGTAACACTTATGTGGAAAATATAACCCACATCACAAGGGATTAACATGTGGGATCTCAAAAAATCAAAACAATGTTAATCCCCTAGATCCATAGCTTAATTTAAAAAATATTAAAAAGTCCCATGTAGATATTGTTGTCATAATGTGGATTCAAAATTATTGTCAATTCACATAAACTAAATCTTGACCTTGCTACGGTGAACAATATCCCCAGAACCATTTTATTTGATCATTTTTTTGTTATAAATATTATAATATATAAAATTTTACGGGCATGGTATTTCAGGTCCTTTATAGAGATGAAAGATATATTGGAAATAACTATTCATAACTTATTGTTCTAAGTAATGATGGTAATATCTCATCGTCAAGAATATTTCTTATTAAAAAATAGGAATATCCATAGAAAATAGAAAATATGGTCCTTAGATTTCCCCTTTCGATTTTAGAGCATTATTTATCCCATACAAACAAATAATTGGAGTATATTCTCACAATGAGAAGATGGATTATGGGAGTGTATGACTTTAACTATTGATTAGTCCATGCAGATACTTTCTCTAGTCTACCACATAAATATTTATAGTAAAATGTGTTTCTATCCCAATTTCCTTATTAGAAATAGGAAGTTTAGAACCTGGGTGGAAAGGCATCGATCAATTTGTTTCAATCCAAGAGATTTCTTTCTATGATTGAATCTGGATCAGGAAGGACTCCATGAGATTTGATCAATGGGGTACTATTTACATATAATCGATAATTGGACCATATGACTTTACTTATCCTTTTCATATTATGAAAAGGCATCCATTTCTATGGGAAAACTATCAGAGTGAAAGAAGGGATCTAAGGAAGGAGAGAGGTCGAATCAATAACAATTCAATACCTTGTATGCTAAAAAAATTTTGAGGTCTATTAGTGGTGATAAACACAAATTAGAAGGACTAAGATGGTTCGAAAATCATATCGATAATTATCAAATTTGTGAGCTTACTTGGGTAACGAGAATTTAATTGGAATAAGAAAATTACCAATGATGGATGATCATAGACATTATTAGTTCATATTATTTCAATTTTCCTTCCATCATGGGAAAAACTGATATATAATCCCTCCCGTTATTATTTGATTCGGATGATAAAAGTCGGCATGTTTGGTTCTTTTGGGGTATAGATCCATAAGGATCTACTTATCCCAATAACAAAGAAGCCTTCCTTGAATGATCTTGTATTATGGACTAAATTGACTAAAGGTATGGAACATAATGGTTACTGAGAGCTCACTTGGCACAATGATCTTTTATATATTTTTTGAGTAGTAATTTAGGTACTATTCACAAGTATAAAATGAGATATAAGTGACTAGTTGACTAAAAAATTTAGTCACAAGAGCTTTTCCAAGGGATAAACGACCAAAATTGAGTAATTTAAGTGGTCCAACTAAAAACGGCTAAGATAAATGACTAATTTAGCTACAGGATAAACTATACAACAAATAACAAGTGACTAAAATAAAAATGACTAACGTAAATGACTAATATAGTCATAGTAATACAAATATGACTAGTTATCAATGACTAAGAATATGAATGAATTGTTTATGTTCGTCATTTTTAGTTATTTCACCTTGGTAATGGAAAATTACAATTTTGAAAATGAATTTGTATAATTTACTAAATTTCAACATTGTGGATAGATTATAGATGGATTCATGACACACTCCCTATGTCGAATCGACAAAATTTTCTTCTTTTAAGATTTCCAGTGAAGTCTCTACATCTCCAAATTTTAGTGGATGTGTTCTTTGGACTCAACCCTCCTATGTATGTGTGATATTGTTGTCATAATGTGCATTCAAAATTATAGAGTCAATTCACATAAACTAAATCTTAACCTTTCTACATCGAACAATATCCCCATAACCATTTTGTTTGATCATTTTTTTTTGCTATAAATGTTATAATTTAAAAACATTTACGGGAATAAGGATTCCACATTTATCAATGGATGCAGGAAGAAGAAGTGAACTACATGGAAGAATAAGTGAAAGACTTGGTCCACTAATTATAGGATTTATAAACCAAAATTGGGCTATGTAGAAGGTTATTATCATCATACTCTATAAGATTATCCTAGGGTTGATTATCATCAACCGATAGTAGCAAGGTTGTATACAAATCAATATGGGGTAAATGTTATCTAGTAACATGGGTAACACTTATGTGGAAAATATAACCCACATCACAAGGGATTAACATGTGGGATCTCAAAAAATCAAAACAATGTTAATCCCATAGATCCATAGATTAATTTTAAAAATATTAAAAAGTCCCATGTTAAATTAATCTACATAGATCCATAAACAAGCATCATGAAACCCAACAATTGTGAAACCCAACAAAAAATGTAGGATAACTACATAGACAAGCATCATGTGGTCAAAAATGGTGGTTGTGGATTGCTACAAAATATCCAAGATGAGGAAGTCAGAGAGAAACCTAGAGATGCCCATTAGAAGGAAACATTGTTCGAATCCATAGAACTAGAGGTGAAAACTGTGGTTTTATTTTCCTCCTAGGCTATGAATGCTACAAAAAAAACCCAAATTTGATATAGAAAGGAGGCAATGGAGGGTACAGTATTTTCGAGTTTCGGTTCAAATGTTTGAATAAGAGAAACAAAGGGACTGACATGGAAGATACTCACCCTTATCATGAAAAATGTTTTTTAAGGAATTTAATTTCAATTGCTTGAAGACATTGTCTTATATCGTTGTTTTGTTTTCAATGACTCTTACCCTTTTGTTTTTAAACATCCCCCGAGGGGCTGCACTACATAGAGTGAGTTTTATGCATATGAGAGTAACTAATAAATATTTCACAACCTCAAGGTTTATACCAAACTTGAGTTTATATGGGTTTGTTTTGGTGTAACTCTATTTTATCAAAAACAATACAACAAGGTATTGTTTTTGTGAAAAAAAATGAAGAAACAAAAACACCAGTTCTTTACTATCAAAAACAATACAACAACGTCTTGTTTTTGCAAAAAATGAAGAAACTGAAACACCAATTCTTGGGTATTTCCATTCCCATTATAGTATTTGAAAATTACAACCATAAAATTCAAAAAAAACATATGCACAACACCCAAGAATTTCCTTAAGGTAATTTAATTATAGCATTGGTGCATTACACATTGTTAATTACTCTAACTTTGGAGTCATTAGATTATATATTTGGATATTGTTTCTCAGTTTGTTGACATATATTGTTTCATTTTCCCTTTCTTGTTTATTGTAACATAGGTGTAATGGTGATATGTCTTGTTTCATCTAACACTTGGGTGATGTGGAACTTAGTGATAATTGAACCCTGGTTGGCAACCTATTACTTAATCATAATGAACATTACTGTCATTGGTCCATGACTGAAACTTTTAGTTCATTACAATTTGATTAGTAATATTGATCACATTACAAGACACAAGTTTTTATAGGATCACTATGTGTAAATCCTCTTTTGTTCTAATTGATGTGTGCATAGAACAAACTTCCTTTGGCTTAAGTGCAGGTTCGAGTGGTAACTATTATAGGTGTAACTACTAAAATGAGTTAGGGCCTTCAAGCAAGAAAGGAATCTTGGTGGTCAAGTTTTTTCTCAAACATCCCTACCAGTGAACCAGCATGACCACAAATTAATTTCATTAGAATCTAATTAGTAACATTGATCGCCGTAATGAGACAAAAATTTTCTAGAGAATCATCGTACATAAATCCTCTATGGTTTTGGTTGATGTGCACATAGAGAAAACTTCCTTTGGTTGAAGTGTTGGGTTTCAGTTGTAACAATTATGTGAGAATAACATGGTATGTATATCTAATTATATTCCCACTTTGTAACATGTAACACATGCCATTCACGTGGGATAGACTATAGTGCAAATTAAACCATGGTCTTCAGTCTCCATTGTTGTGGGCATAGAGTAGAATTCCTTCAACATAAATGTTAGATTCGTTGGGTAACTATTTGGTCAAAATCACTGGGGATTTGCATTGTACCTTATACTTTTGTACTACATGCTAGTTGAGTGGGGCATACCTTAACAAGAATGGAACCTTGGTACACAAGTTATTACTTCGTTGATATTTACCACTTAGGCCCCATTGACTATGCTCAATGTCTCCTACAAAATACTAGTGAATTGGACAAGATTATTAAGTGGTTGATTTCCTTGATAATTATAAAAGAGAAAATTGGCTCAATTGTCTCAAGTGATAGTCATAAAATGATCTTTTTCTGAAAATTGTTTTTGAAAAGGCTTATGATAGGATTGAATGGAACTTCATACTTAGCATGTGGTATGACTCCTTATATCATATATTTGTGGAGACTCTTTTTGAGCCTCAACAATAATATGTGAGAATGGAAGGAATATAACCCCAATAATTTTTAGTTTTTAAATGTTTGCAAATTATTTCTTCTCCTTGCAAGCAATTGCACATGCTCGTGAAAAAACCATGGGAACATAGGTACTACCAAACCTCCATAAATTTCTATGTAGAGGTTTTAGAAGCCCTTCCTTTAAGAACCGTATTAAACAACAACCTAAGATTTATTTATAGTAGACCACATATGAAAGGAATTAGTAATTTGGTACTAGCATATTACTCAAAATTTCACATAGTCCAAGTAATGTAACAAGTAATTTGGTACTATCTATTTTTACTAAAGACAAAATCCTAAATTGCACAAATTGGATGCAACATATAATTTCATCAAATTAGGAAACCCTAATATACATATGTACTAAAGTGGTATTCAAGGGAGAATTTAGAACTATGCATTTTGTTTTGATATTAGGTTTCCCTGCACATGTTTTAAGAAAGTTATACTTAGTATCCCTTAGACATAATTTTATGGGATTATCTAATTATAGTAATATTCACATAATGGAACCTCACACTGCAATGACTACTTGCACCATCTAATTGTAGAGTCCCTCTTGCTAAGTTCTGACCTTTTGTAGCTGACTTGTGGATTGTGTAGTGTCCCTCTTGTTGAGTTGTGACATTTTGTATCTAACTTGTGGATTGTGTGGTGTCTCTACTATTGGACCGTGACTCTATGAATTTGACTCGTGACTATTTTGGTTTGATTCAAGATCATTTTTAATGTTGTTAATATAGGTTATGGGATTCTCTTGGACCGTTATCTTGGATGCGGCTAAACCTAGTGGAAAATGACTGTGTGAATCCTATCCTATTAGGTTGTGACTGTGTAACTCCTATTCTAGTTGGTTATGACTGTGTAAGGCCTATCCTAGCAAGTCGCAACTCTCTTAGCAGGATGTGACTGTGTAAGGACTATCCCAGTAGCATGTGACTGTGTAAGGCCTATCCTAGTAGGTTGTGATAGTGTAAGGCCTATCCTAGTAGGTTGTGAATGTGTAAGTCTTGTCATAGCAGGATAGTTTATGACTTTGTAAGGCATATACTAGTAGGCTAGGATGTGACTATGTAAGGCCTATCCTAGAAGGCTAGGATGTGACTGCGTAAGTCCTATCCTAGTAGGTTGTGACTTTGTAAGGACTATCATAGCACTATGTGACTATGTAAGGCCTATCTTAGCTAGTTGTGACTAGGTATCCTAATTGCTACTACATGTATCTAACCTTAACCTGGAACACTCTAACTCTCTCTCTCTCTCTTAAGGTATTCCATCTGTTCCTTTTGATGGCTTGTCCTTTAAGTGATAAGACCATTATTATTTCTTATGACTATGATTGACCATGGTTACAACCTAAACCATTCTAGGTGATGCACCAAATATCTTTAGTAAGGTCCAACATTACATATATAATACTCAACTGTTGAAAATGCATGTATGACTCAGGAACATGTAATCTAAATAAAATATATCTATGTATATATTGCATAATACAAATGACTAGAATATTCCTTTTATAAACCTTTACTTACTATGGTAGATGAAGTAGAACTTGTATCTTAGAGAGATATGTCCAAGGGAAAACTACAATAATAAATTTGTTTTAATTTATATTTTTCAACTGAATATGACCTTATTCACAGTTTGGGATCCTCTAACCTTAGAAAAATATAAGCTGATGTGGTGAGTTTCCTCCCATGGATGAGGAAATGACAAAATTATGTTTTTAGCAACAGTGAAAGGAAGATAATAATTTGCACATACTCAAGAGCATTCTATGACTTCTTCCAAACGATAAATAAGACCACAATTCCTTGATGATAAAAAAAAATAAAACAAATTCTAGAACACAAATGTTAGTACATATGACCAGTACAAAACCATACAAACTGCATTGGTTTTCACCCAATTAAGAAATGCATTTAAGCCATCCTCCTTCATATAACCAATCAATCCATTGATGCAATATTTACACTTAATAGTTATTTCCTCCTTCTCTATTGTGAATTGTCACAAAAACCACACCCATAGAGAAACTTATGATTTCCTTGACAACCATAAATCTACTTTTTATTCAAGGGGGATCTATTGAATAAGGGTAACTTCTTTTTTTGTTGTATATATGAAAGAAACTACTTATTTACAAACACGTGTTTTTAGAATTTTTTTTAGTAACTACTTAATCCATGGGATTCAACACATCAACATATTTACAATAATTAGGCTTCCAAATGAAAATCCCAACTTTTCTTTCCTATAGTTATGTTTGTTATTGAGGAAGGGAGGAGAGGAAGGACTAGGTTTGCTAGTAAGGTAAAACAACCTGATAGGATGGACCACACAATATTAGGAGTATGTGGTAGAGTAGGCATATCCAATCATACAAATATTAAGTGATCCCCGTCGATATACGTTTCATTAAGGAGGCTAATACTTTGTAGTCCAACTAATACAGCTATGAGGAGTAAAGTATACATTTCCTTGGACCATCTTCTTCAGAAGATAAGTGCTCCATATTTATATTTTCCATTTATGTTTGTAATTATAAAACTAAGATCAAGGTTTTCTCATGTATGGATTTAAATGGAATTTATGCTCATGTTGAGCATATATGAGCTTCGGTTTGTCATCATGGGATTTGGGGAAAGCTACCTTGATCCCTTCCCTTCTTTGTTTGGAATAAAAATAGTTATCTTAATATTGATATTCATATGTAAACCCGGATCTAGTCTTAAGTGCAGTTGAATGTTGTAATCGATACCCATAGGATGTTCTTTTAAAAATGAAACTATATATGTCATGTGCATGAGATTGACTAAGGGTTCAACATCCACTGAACAATGATAGGCTACAAAATTGGATTCCATGCAATGGGATGGTCTGTAGATGAGGGTGCATCACTATTTGTATGATTATAGTTGTGAGGAAATATGCATCCATGCATGCATGCATCCATATGTGATACACCATCCATAGATATGAATGGATAATGTTATCCTTATCAATTTGCATGTGCATGCATTAGTCATTGTTAGAGACATAATCCACCTTAGTACCATGGTCATACACATAGGTGACATTTTCATTTGCTTTGTACTTATGTCACTTGGTATAACTTAGGTTATACTGATCAATATTGGTATATTAGGTGATTCTAGCTCATTTACTCATAGCTGAGGCACTCCACTTCGATCATCCTAACTGTTGAGGAACCCTAGTTTGATCATTTTGTCAACCTAGGAACCCTCATTAATGACAGGTCTCCCTTGGTGCGCTCCCCATCCCTTAAAAGATGGAAGTTGTTTGACTAAGAGCGCTAGTGCATGTATCTAGTGGTTTTGGACTCTCTTTGGACATTTATTGCATCTTAAAGACTCTCCCACTCACTCATGTGCTCTCCCATGCCTTCATTCATGATCCAACATGATCCATCCATGTTCACACTAGCATTTGTGATTGTTTGGTATGGTTAGGGAGCTTATTTGTCCACCTAGGGGGATTTAGAGGTCAAATCCTAGCCTGACAATTGTATGCATCTAGATGGCCTCCAACACCTCACGAATTTTCCCCATTGGGTTATAAATATGTGCCACACATATCTAAAAGTTGGACACTAATAGAAAGATCAGTTATTGGCACCATCTATGTGTGTTATTTTGTTATATTTTACTGCTTTCTTGATTTTTTTGTGAATAAATTAGATTGTGAATATTTCCTTACCTCCTAGATCTCAGTGTTTTGGGCCTCAAAATTTCCTTTTATAATGGTTTTATTTACATTAATTTCTGGCCTATTTAGCATAATTTAATACATCTATGTTCAATAAGGATGTATTTTACTCTGTTTTATTAATTAAAATCTTGTAAATGTAAAATAAGACAAATATGTTATTTTTATGTATTAAATGTATTATTTTACAAATAATAGACGTTCTGCACTGCATTCAACCCTTCTTTCCATCCTAAGTTATGAATTAGATTTGATTACATGATTAGTTTATTAATTTGGCTTACTTTTGTCTTCAAGCTCTCTCTTATTGACTTTGTAATGCCTACACATAAAAATTAAAATTATGCTTTGATAATAAGTTTTAAACACTATTATAAATTTTAACAAATAAAAAAGATTAAACATTAAAAATGATTATTATTTTATTTAAAATACTAATCCTCTTTAGAATTTGTTTAGATTTAAAAAGAAAACACTTAACTATTTTAAATGGAATGGTTGACTTTTGTTCAAAACATTTATCCATTCCATCTAAGTTTTACATTGGCTTTAACATAATCACTTTGATTTTAAAAAAATATAACGTTATGTGCAGGTTGCAAAACTCACAAGGAGGAGGGCCCGCAGCAAGAGGATGAAAAGGCTAGAGAATCATGTGATGCAACAATAGAATTTGGCCACGATATGAATCTAGAACACAACCATCAATGTGGAAAACAAACTAGCAGAAAATATGCTCAGAATATGGATTTATGACCAAATATTAGTTACAGGTCATCTGGACGTTCATCTAGACGCCCATGCAGACCGCGTGTTTTTAACAGACAGTTGATTTTCGGGCTAGATTTGCGAGCAAACAGAAGTGAAATTAAAAATTCTAGCACATGGTTTTTTTGCCGAATAGGCCCGTTTCAATCACAGAGAGGAATTTTTGCAAAATTCAAAGCCATCTGGGACAAAATCGTGGTTCTCTGAAACCAACTTTTCCATATATTGTGGTTGCCCGTTTTCTAAATTTAGAAACTAGTTCTAACAACTCAGGGAATTGGGGGATTCGACTTTATCCTTCTCCATTGAGTTGTTCATGTATAAATTAGACCCTAGAGGTCTGGAGATGGGGTTGCTATTGTACACATCCATTTTCTGATAATATGGAATTGCTGCTTCTAGTTCAAATTCGTTTTTATGCATTGGTGACTGATTAGTTCATGAATGTGAAGCCACTATCACCTGAGAGGGCCCCTCAGCAACAACTGTGCATTTCTGTGTGTGCAAGATCGATCTCGTTCAACTGTGTTTTTGTTTTTCAGCTAAGTAATTTTGTTTCTGTATTTTAAGTTTATTAATTCTATTTTATGCTCTGTCATTTACATTTTTCCATTACGTTTTTGCCCATTTACTGTCTTTCCTTTGCATTTCTATCCATCATGTTGTGGTTGGCCGTTTTCTAAATTTAGAAACTAGTTTTAACAGCTCAGGGAATTGGGGGACTCGACTTTATAATTCTCCATTGAGCTGTTCATGTATAAATTAGACCCTAGACATATGGAGATGGGGTTGCTATTGTACAAATCCATTTTCTGATAATATTGAATTGTTGCTTCTAGTTCAAATTCGTTTTTATGCTTTGGTGACTTATTAGTTTGTGAATCTGAAGCCACTGTCACCTAAGAAGGCCCCTCAGCGACAAGTGTGCATTTCTATGTGTGCAAGATCGATCTCATTCAACTATTTTTTTGTTTTTCAGCTAAGTAATTTTGTTTCTATATTTTAATTTTATTAATTCTAGTTTATGCTCTGTCATTTACATTTTTCCATTATGTTTCTTACCATTTACTGTCTTTCCTTTGCATTTATGTCCATCATTTTTATACTCTACCATTTTCCTTTTGCATTGCTGCTCATTTACCTTTGTTATTTTCCCTTTCACGTTTTTGTTCAAGCATATTATGTTTTCTCCTTTTCCATCTTCTTCAATTCATGAATCTCAATCACATTCCCGTCACTAGTTTAGTTGGTAAATTTCGAGAGCCTAGTGTGAGAAAACTATAAGGCATTTTGGAAAACAGTTCGAAACCCACTTCCCAAATGGACCCATTTACCCCTAATCGCAAACCATTTCCAAAAATTCTTAACACATAGGGAGAAAAATGTTTCCATACAGACCTCTATGTTTTTCCCAAGTGCATTTGATTTCATTCTTGTGTATTTTTTGTCATTTCTTTCCTGGAAGTTAGTATAGTTTCATTTTTAATTTGTTTATGTGATTTGGTTTCCTATAATCACTCATTTCATTATTTCCTGTAGTGTATGTTTGATTATAATGTTGTGTTGTTAATATAGTTTCATTTACTGAATTAAGTAACCGGTTGTCCGCATAGTTTCTCTCTAGTTTCCTTTCTAGTTTGACAACTTGTTGTTTAGTTTTATATTAATATTTACACAGAGTAGTTTTCTTTAATATTTCAAACTTAGTTTGTAGGAGGTTCAGTTCTGTCCATTCTCGTTTTGTTATAAATTTGCTTGGGTTATATCTTAGTTTTCTTAATAATGTAATAGATAATAGTTTCTTTATGATCATGAATTAGCTTAAGTCATTTTACTATCATTTCAATTACCAAATAAGTCTATTCACTGTTATTTTTGCATTCTGTTATCATGTGCACGAAATCAGTTGATCCTTAGATCATTTAGGTTAATTTTCACTATTTTCTCTATACAACCCGTCATTCATAACTATATTCCAATTTGTTATACAAACCTTCATTCGACCTTTAGTGTTCTTAATTTATTTTAAGTCTATTTTAAAACTATATTTCTTTAGATTTTGAATTTTGTTTTGACTATGGTAATTAGATATTGGTTATACTTATCATTAGGACCATAGGTTAGGTTGTTTAAAGTATTTATTAAAATTGAACATTATTTCATCTTTGCAATTATGTTAAAACTTGAAATTTGAATGCTTTGTAGATTTTAGATTTTAGATTTGATTGTATTTAGTTAGTATTAGGATCTTAAGTATGAATTGAATTAATGATCACTAGATTAAGAATCTTAGTATTAAACATTTCAAGTTCATATATCAATTGTTTACTAGATTAGATTTGTTAAACTAATTTTCTTACATTAGTTTATGATTTCTCGCAAAGTATTTGTTTACACTTGGTCCTTAGATTAGTGTTTCAATCTGCTTTATACGATTGCATTGAGTTCGATAACTAGAGTAGGATAGTTGGTTAGTTATCTCTTTTGAAAATATAAAGTAGTTTCACTCATAGAATAGATAGATTAATTGTTATTTTCACTTGTAGCATAATTTCCTGTTTTACAGTAATTAGTTTCAGATTTTCTTTCATAATTAATTTCAATGTTTTCTTTCATAGTTATTCGCATGGTTAAGTAGATTCACAACCCTACATAAGTATATAGTTCATGCATTCATGAAATAGTTTAGTTGAATTGTTTCCTGTTTTGAATAGTGAGATTGACTTTCATTAGATTAGATTTCTGTTAGACCAAGTGACTACTTTCCTAGATTAGTTGTTCCGATTTCATTTCATAGAATAGATTAGCATAACAATAGATTAGATTTGAATTCCAGTTGTTAAATAGTTTCTATGCTTTCATAAGAATATATTGGATTCTTGCATTTAACTCATGATAGTCATGCATGTAATTTAACATCATGTAGTTGCATGATTAGTGCATTTTCATATCTAATTAGTTTAGATTAGAATAAGCTTTAATCTTGCACATATAGTGTTTGCATCTCACAAGCTACCTTCCCAGGTTGACAATTAAGTGTTGAATTAGATAGCATATATTTTACCCAACATTTTGGCGCCATTGTCGGGGAGGTGTTGAAGGGATTAGAGTCTAAGTAGATAGGTTTTTTTTACTTTACACATCAGGGGGGGGACGGTAAGACGAGAGGTAAGAACCTACGTATCCACTAGAGTGGGGTGCCCCGAAGCCTTGTTGTTCCTTTTCTGCATTTACTTTCTACAAGTTAATTTTAAATAGGTGTTTTAGTGTGATGTGATTTTGTAAATTATCTTTAGTAGTATATAGTCTTTAAAAAAAAACACATAAGATTTTGGGTAATGTAAGAACCCCAGGGACTAATCCTTCTGTGAAGCAAAACCTACCAACTAACAAAATGGACTCAAAGGTGCTCATTAGTATGAGAGAACTCTCTCGAATCCTAGCGAAAGATGGAGTTTCGAACTCTACCGAAGAGCAGATCCTGACAGAAGTGGAAATCTTATCAACTACTCCTGAAATGATAGACGAACCAAAATCCCAAGAACTACAAAATAATCTTCTTTGCGAGACTGCAAAAGAAGATGATACATTGGGGATTGCATCCGAAGGAGATAAACCTAAAATTAAAGAGTTCTCCAAATGCAAGCTAATAGATCCATCATGTGCTCAAACAACTGCTCAATTAGAAGAAGGGGATATGTATGACATAGTGACAGAATGTGAGTACCAGGACTACATCAAAAGATGGTTCCATGAAGTTACCCAGCCATAATACCATTCCTTCATTCGGCACTTGTTGATGTAAAGAAAAGTAAGTTGGTTCAAAAATTCCACATTCAGGTAATCACTGCAACATTATTTTCATATGTGGATAAAGGTACAATTCTCATTTTGCTTCGCACTTCGTTTCATTGGAAAAGCTCATATACTCGAATAAACATGTTTTCTTTCTTCTTAGGGTAGCGAAATATGTATATAAATAAAATGTTGCATTCTTAGTTTAGGGAATAATGCAACTTCATTTTTTGTTTTATTTTTCAAATAAAAGAACAAAGAAGATAATGCCAAAGACTAAAACCAAAACAATTTTTCCTCGTTATTTCTTTTCATACATGAATATTTCTGAATATAACGACTGCTCAAGACCAATTTTAAATACCATGGAGATTTTTCATAATTTTATATTCTATCTAAAACGTAGAGTTCACTCGTACATCCTAGCTTCATCATTATTAGAGTTTGTTATTTAAGCATCTCTACTACAGGGTAACATAAGGGTGAATGAAATTCCTAGTTTGTGAGGGAACACTACCATAACTCTATATGAAAAGACAAATTTTGGGACTAGAGACACCTTTCATTCATTATCTTATGGCTTCATCCACTTTATACTAAATCCATCAACCGTGTGTACCCTTGGTTCATGAGATTCCTCTTGCAATCTTTATTTTGGTTCCATGATAAAACAACTAAAAATAACAAAAAAGACTAGCTGTCCTCCAAACCATATACCATCCCATCCTATAACATGGTTTTCAGAGCTTCTCCCCCACCACTCCTTCATAGGAAAATTTCTTTGCCGAATATCTATAGGGATTGGATATTTGGGACACGAGCCTATGAAAGAAAACAGGTTTAAGAGGTTGACCCACTGGGGTACTAAACAAGCTTGCAAAAAGCGGGTACCGGCCTGTGGTATGACTAGGTAAACCCGACGGGGTACTGAATAGGCCCAACTGAAAGAGGAAAATCTACCTGGGGAGGACAACTTGTTAAAAATGAGAGAAAAAAGAGTTTTAAAAAAGGAGAAAAAAATATGAAAATGACTCTGTAATAATAAAGGTTGTTGTGGATCTACTGGAGGAAGGTATGCATGGTTGATCTAAAGAAAATGAACTCCATCAATCTGCCATTTGAGAATGTTTGTATGTTGCACTTAAGACCCTCTTGTCTAATTCATACTATACCTAGGATATCACTATCCTAGAAGTGGGACCCATAAACTTAGGAGTCTAATGAACTTGAAATGCAAACTATGTCCATAATTACTTGAATAATGATAAGACTTTGAGAAATAGTAAAGATGACCAGTTTCCTATGGGCTTTATAGATTGTCTACACCCTCGTGTTTTCTATCTAAGGAATGTCCCCTAGAATAGCTTATATGTGGTCTTCGTGAGCATAATTGATGAATTTGCTTGTGTTAAGGAATCGACCTCAGTATGATAGTACCTAGTGAGTATTGTTCATCAAGAGTGTTAACATAAGAGAACACAACCCAGTATTAATTCATTCATGACACGTGGACGTGCCATATCTTCGGTCTTAGGGAGAAAGAGTCTCAGTTTATATAGTCTTCATAAGCATGAATTATTACTAGTTAGCAGAATTGTATGTATTAAGAAATCTTAAATAATATGAAGTCATTTTGTTCATCTCATAACATAACCATTTTTTTTTCGAAGCTCTAGTTTTCATGCAGTAATAAAGTTGTCTTAGTTTTGCTAAAGATTCCCTATAAACTGTTGATGATCAAACATAGTTTTTGAATAAATGAAAGACCACTTCCAATTCATTCATGGCACAAAGATGTGCCATACCTTTGGTCTGGGGGTATGTTGGGCCTCGAAATTATTTTTTATAATGGTTTTATTTACATTAATTTATAGCCTATTTATCGTAATTTAATACGTCTATGTTCAATAAAGTTGTCTTTTACTCTGTCTTATTAATTAAAATCTCATAAATGTAAAATAAGACAAATATGTTATTTTTATGTATTAAATGTAGTATTTAGCAAATAATAGATGTTCTGCATTCAGCCCCTTCTTTCGGTCCTAAGTTCTGAATTAGATTTGATTACATGATTAGTTTACTAATTTGTCTTACCTTTGTATTCCAACCTTCTCTTATTGACTTTGTAATACCTACACATAAAAATTAAAATTATACTTTGATAGTAAGTTTTAAACACTATTCTAAATTTTAACAAATAAAAAATATTAAACATTAAAAATGATTATTATTTTATTTAAAATACTAATCCTATTTAGAATTTGTTTAGATTTAAAAAGAAAACACTTAACTCTTTTAAATGGAATGGTTGACTTTTGTTCAAAACATTTATCCATTCCATCTAAGTTTTACATTGTCTTTCATATAATCTCTTTGGTTTTAATAAAATATAACATTATGTGCAGGCCGTGAAACTCACGTGGAGGAGGGCATGCAGCATGAGGATGAAAAGGGTGGATAATTGTGTGATGCAACAATAGAATCTGTCCATGATCTGAATCTAGAACCCAACCATCAATGTGGCCAACAAACTAGTAGAAGATCTGCTCAGAATCCAAATTTATGAACAAATCTTAGTTACTGGTCATCAAGACATTCATCTAGACGCCCATGCAGACCATGTGTTTTTAACAGACAATTGATTTTCGGGCTATATTTTCGGGCAAATAGAAGTGAAATTGAAAATTCTGGCACATGGGTTTTGTGTAGAATAGGCCCATTTCAATAATTGTAAGACAATTTCACAAAAATCAAATCCATTTGGGAGAAAATCGTGGTTCTCTGAAACCAACTTTTCCAAAAATTATGGTTGGCCATTTTCTAAATTTAGAAACTAGTTGTAACAGCTCAAAGAATTGGGGGATTCAAATTTATCCTTCTCCACAGGGTTTTTCATGTATAAATTAGACCCTAGAGTTCTTGAGATGGGGTTTCTATTGTACAAATCCATTTTCTGATAATATTGAATTATTGTTTTTGGTTGAAATTCATTTTTATACGTTGGTGACTCATTAGTTCGTCAATGTAAAGCCACTATCACCTAAGAGGGCCCCTCAGCGACTAGTGTGCATTTATGTGTGTGCAAGATCAATCTTGTTCAACTGTGTTTTTGTTTTTTAGCTAAGTAATTTTGTTTCTGTATTTTAATTTTATTAATTCTAGTTTATGCTCTGTCATTTACATTTTGTCATTATGTTTCTTCCCATTTACTGTCTTTCCTTTGCATTTCTGTCCATTGTGTTTATTGTTAGGATATTTAGACACTTAGGAGTTAGTTAAGATCAACTTGTGTAATATATATGTTAGGTACAAGTGTGTTTCTTTAGTATGCATTAGTATGCATTTGTAAATATTCTAATCCGACGGTCACGATATGTTCTAGACATAGAGTGATCCAACGGTTCAACTTCTCTTAGATCATACCTACCATTGATCCGTGGCTTAACACCCTATTGGTCTATGATCTCTATTTAAAGAGCATAGAGGGTCCTTGGTTAATTGATCGATTATGAGAAGCTCATATCTAACTTTCTTTCTTTTGCATAATAAATTGCTCCAAGTAGCTATTTCGCTGGAGCCGTGGACTGTTTCTCTCTTAAGGGTTTTAACCGCGTGACAAACATCAATGTGTTGATTTGTGATCTATTTGTGTGAAGCGGTTTCTAAATGTGTTCAGTCTTTTGGGAGTACCATGTGTACCCGAACATGGTATCAGAGCTTTTATGAAGAGCCACTTTCAGTTTTGATCAAGATCTGGAACCAGTGTTGCCGAAAGTTTGAAAGGGTTTTGTTTCTGGATTTTTTGTGCATTTTTTGTCTATGGGAGCTATTCCATTGTGTCTAGAGTGTCATTTCCATTGGAAAATAGTTTTCGTTTCACCAAAAACCATTTCCATTTGCTCCAAAAACACCCATTTCAGAAAATCTAAAGGTATAATGTTACAGTGACAGATTTTTTTAAATCTCTCATATTTTGTCAGTTTATTATTAGATCTTTTATGTTTTAGTCTCGGACTATTGTCTTCCCTAACTGCGTATGCTATTTTCCATGCACCTTGCGCGATCGCGGCGAATCAAAAATAGTAAGGGAAAGTTCTTTTTTCCTTATCTTCTCGGCTACATATGCTCTTTGCCATGCACCTTGTGCGATCATGACAAATCAAAAACAATGAGAAAACTTGAAATAGTATACTTTCCGGGTAAGCTAACCAAGATCTAACCCCATTGTGTGGAAAAAGTTTTTTTTGTTTTTGTTTTTCATTTTTTTGTGATTTGCAGGAAAAGAAAGCAAGCACGGAGAACGAGAGAGAAGAGTTACAAAAAAAAAAAAAAACCCTTCCTCTTTCCATTATTTTACGTACCTTTTAAACTTAGCTCACTTGGTCCAAAGTTGTTTTATTACTTAATCTGTCTTATTAAGCTACTTTTTAGTGCATGTAATTTCTATTTTCAAGTTATTTTATTGTAAAAGTGCATCTCACATAAATAAAATAAAATAAAAGTAAGTCACTTAAGTCTTTTAATTTATTACCGTACTATTTAAAAGTCACATTATTGTAAAAGTGAACATCACTTATTCTACAAAAGTGATTCACTTCAAAGCAACTTTATTGTAAAAGTGAACATCACTTATTCTACAAAAGTGATTCACTTCAAAGCAACTTTATTGTAAAAGTGATTGTCAAAGGTTGATCTTGAGAAGAGAAGGCCTCTTTTTTTTAGTTGATCAAGTTAATATCTACCACGTCACTATTGGGGACATCTTCAACATTTTCTTTGATCAAGCATATCTTCATCATCCAAAATCAGTTTTAAGTCCCAATTTTTTTTAAACCGCATATTTTTTCGAGCTCTTTGCATCCAAATAGTTAGTTTTTGTTCTTTCAGGCATTATTTTATAGTATGACCACCCCTTGTGATATTATACTTACAAGTTCTAACTATTTCTCATGGAAATCTCGTATGGAGGATGTTCTGCGAAGTAGGGGGATTTTCAGGATAACCTCAGGGAAAGAAACAGAACCCACTGATGATGATAAGAAAATTAAGTGGAAAAATAGATGTGATGAAGCTCATGGATTGATTGGGATGTCAATCTCTACTGATTTGCGATTCCACATATCTGGAATTGATGAACCTAATCTCGCTTGAGAAAAGTTGGAATCTGTGTTTGGTAAACACAATGAAATTCGCGGTCATCAAATTGAGAATGAGTTCTTTTCTTTGAATCCAAATGATTTTTCATGCATTCAAGACTATTTATCTAAGTATAAAACTCTTAGACTATTATGTGCAGAATGCAAGATTAAGAAAGAAGACAAACAATATATTTATCATATTCTTTCAAAACTTGGACCTGCATATTTTGTTTTTGTATCTACATTCTACTCCATGAAAGAATCCTTGACTATGGCTAGCTATCAAGAGCGTAGCCTTGAATCCTTTTGTGATTCCTTAATTAGAGAGCAAGATAAGCTCATTCATCTTGGAATAATTAACAATGCAGATACATCTGGGAAAGCCTTATTGTCCCAACAGAAAGAAAAGTCCAAGCCTCCCAAGAAACAGAATTTTTGCAATAATAAGACAAACAACAAGGGTCCCAAACCATCTTAGACAGCTTCTTCCTTAAAAAATGACAAAGGATCCAAGCAAAAAGGAAATAAGACTGAGCGTCATTGCAATTTTTGTGGGAAAGATAATCATGATGAATCTAAGTGTTTTAAGAAGATGGCAGCCTTGGAAGTAGCAATGAAGAAGCACCACATCAGTCTAGATTCATCTTCAGAATCTACCTCTCATGAACATGCAATTTGTGCTTCTGGTTACTCTTATACTACATCTTCTTCTTCTACTTCAATTAAATGTCTCATTGATTTTGGAGCATCTTATTATATGGCTAAAGATAAAGCCATCTTTTCTACTATGCATGAATATAACACCAAACAAATATTTGTTGGTGATGATAGATCTCTAAGTGTTGTAGGATCTTGAACAGTTCCAGTTGAAAATGATCATTTCATTGATGTACTATGTGTTCCAAAAATTTCCTGCAATTTGTTATTAGCCTATCAAATTACTCATTCAAGTGAAGGTAAAACTGTGACGTTTACACCTCACCAAGTTGTAATCAAGGATTTTAAAAATTCTCAAAATATCCTTGCTATTGGAACTGTTAATGATATTACCAGGTTGTACAAATTTAACAACTTTGAGTCATCACCTTTTCCTTCAGTTTTTGTTGCTCATAGTGATAACTTGAGCAAACTTTGGCATGAGCGATTTGGTCACTTAAATTATCGGTCATTGCAACAACTATGTAAAGACAATATGGTGACTAGTCTTCCGCTGGTATCTTGCAAGGATGGTGTTTGTTTCGGTTGTGTACTCGGAAAACATCATCGGGACAGTTTTGACAAATGTGCCTCTTGTCACGCCTCGGTTCCCTTGGAGCTTGTGCATAGTGACTTGTGTGGCCCTCTTCCATCCGCTTCCTTTTTTGGTTTCAAATATTTCTTAACCTTCATTGATGACTACTCCAGACAGAATTGGGTTTACTTCCTAAAACTTAAGAGCGAATTATTTAACATGTTCTTGGCCTACAAGGCCCTTGTTGAAAACAATCTGGTCATCAAATTATTAAGTTAAGATCTGACAATGGAGGAGAATATGTTAACAACAAGTTCACTACTTTTTCCAATGAACAAGGAATCCAACAATAGCACACTGTTCCATATACACCACAAAAAAATGGTGTAGCTGAACGGAAGAACTGCACTTTAAAAGAAATGGATAATTGTATGATCCAATCTAAAGGACTAAGTCTTCAATATTGGGTTGAGGCCATAAATTGTGCAAATTACATATTTAATTACACACCAGCTAAATTTTTATAGGGTATAACACCACAAGAAGCATGGAGTAAAATTAAACCAAATGTAAGTCACTTTTGTGTGTTTGGTTGTGAAGCATGGGCTCACATTCTAGATGAAAAACGGAAAGCATTGCAGCCTGAAAGTGAAAAGTGCATATTTGTTGGATATTCTGAAGACGTAAAAGGTTACAGACTTCTTCAGCCAGATTCTCATGATATAATCATTAGAAGAGATGTTAAATTTGATGAAAATCTCTTGGCCTGTGAGCCTAACTTAGCGGGTGTGCCATCTTTGGCCTATGAGCCTGATTCGACGATTGTGCCTTCTTCTTCTTATTCTTCTTCTAGCTTCCTTGACAGGTTTCCAACTCTAGTTTCTGATGATGATAGTGAGGATGAAAATCCACCTCCACCTGCTCATATTCCTCTAATTGCACCATCACCAATATTTCTTCGATGGGTCCGTTCAACATGTGAAGCAGCTGGTGATCTTGACAGTGATCCTAGAGATCAACGTTGAACACGTTCTTAGTTTCAGTGAGCCTCTTCTCTTTTGGCTCAATTTTCTAAGATTCATGATCCATAAATTTTTGCAGAAGCTTCAGGAAATCCAGATTGGGATGCAGCTATGGATGAAGAATATCGTTCCTTAATGGCGAACGATATTTGGGATCTTGTTCCTCTTCCAAAAGGAAGAAAACTTGTCAGATGTAAATGGGTCTACAGAACTAAGTATGCATCAGATAGAAGTGTTGAAAGACTTAAGGCAAGGTTAGTTGCCAAAGGTTCTTCCCAAGTTGAAGGGATTGACTATAACAAAACCTTTGCCCCTGTAGCAAAAATGAACTCCGTCTGCCTTTTTCTATCCCTTGCAACCTTACATAACTGGGAAGTCCATCAAATGGATGTCAAGTGTGTCTTCTTACATGGTGATTTACATGAGGAAATTTACATGGAACAACCTCCTATATATGTTCAGAATAACTCTAGCCTTGTTTGTCTCCTTAAGAAATCCTTATATGGCCTTAAGCAAGCTCCTAGAGCTTGGTATGCCAAAATGGATATCTTTGTCCTTGACATTGGTTTTTCTACATGCCATTCTGACCCCAATGTCTATACCAAGAAAGTAGGAAACCATCTCATCATACTTGTTCTTTATGTTGATGATCTTATCCTTACTGGTAGTGACCCTAAACTTATAACCCATGTGAAATCCAATCTTAAGGAAAATTTTGAAATGTCAGACTTAGGACATTTGCATTATTTTCTTGGTCTCCAAGTATTGCAAACCAAAGAAGGAATCTTTCCTTCCCAGTCTAAGTATGCTTGTGACCTTCTTCATCGCTTCCACATGGAAGATTGTAAACCAACCCCTTCTCCTTTCCAGTCTGGAGTCAAACTTTCTGCCACTTGTACTTCCCCTGAAGTAGATGCCACCATGTATCATCAGCTTGTTGGTAGTCTTTTATACTTGACTCATTCTCATCCTGACCTTCCCTTTGCCATTGGTTGTGTTGCCTGTTATATGCAAACTCCTCATGAAACTCACTGGAAAGGAGCAAAAAGAATACTCCGATGTATTTGAGGTACAATTCAGTTTGGGATTCATTACAGTATAGGGGGGAAACCTTTGTTGGTTGGTTTCACTGATTCAAATTGGGATGGCGATCTTGATGATCGAAAGTCTAATGCAGGTTAGGTTTTCAGTCTGGGATCTGGACCTGTCACTTGGGCTTGTAAGAAACAACAAGATCTTGCTCTTCTTCAGCAAAAGTAGAATATCAAGCCGCAGTTAATGCTAGTCAGGAAGCTTTATGGCTTCGACAGATCCTTTTAGAGTTTGGATTCGAGCAGTAGCATCCTACTCCACTTTGGTGCGATAATCAAAGTGCCATCAAGCTTTCCAAAGATCCAGTTATACATCAGCGTAGAAAACACATTGAGCTATACATGCACTTCATCAGAAATCTTGTTCATGATCGTGTTATTGAAGTGCTCTATTGCCCTACAGATGATCAAGTTCCAGACATCTTCACCAAGTCTCTTACAGAAGCGAAGTTTTCTAAACTTCGGTCTATGTTAGCAGTTCAGGAATGTGTCCTCAAGGGGGGATAGGCTCTAATTCCTCCTTCCTTCTCCTAATAGTGTCACTTTTGTAAATCCTTCAATCCTATCCCAAGTTGTTATTAAGGGGGGATGTTAGGATATTTAGACACTTAGGAGTTAGTTAAGATCAACTTGTGTAATATATCTGTTAGGTAAAAGTGTGTTTCTTTAGTATTCATTAGTATGCATTTGTAAATATTCTAATCCGACGGTCATGATATGTTCTAGACATAGAGTGATCTGATGGTTCAACTTCTCTTAGATCATACCTACCATTGATCTGTGGCTTAACACCCGATTGGACTATGATCTCTATTTAAAGAGCATAGAGGGTCCTTGGCTAGTTGATCGATTATGAGAAGCTCATATGTAACTTTCTTTCTTTTGCATAATAAATTGATTCAAGTAGCTATTTGGTTGGGGCTGTGGACTGTTTCCCTCTCGAGGGTTTTAACCATGTGACAAACATCGGTGTGTTGATCTGTGATCTATTTGTGTGAAGCGGTTGCTGAAGGTGTTCAGTATTTTGGGAGTACCCTGTGTACCGAACATTTATAATCTTTCATTTTCCTTTTGCATTGTTGCTCATTTACCTTTGCTATTTACCCTTTCACATTCTTTTTCAAACATATTATGTTTGATCCTTTTCCAGCTTCTTCAATTCACGAATCTCAATCACATTACCGTTACCAGTTCATGAGGTAAATTTCGGGAGCCTAGTCTAAGAAAACCATAAGGAATTTTGGGAAATGGTTTGAAACCCACTTCCCAAATGGACCCATTTACCCCTAATGATGATTTGTTTCCAAAAATTATTAACACATAGGGAGAAAAACATTACCAGACAGACCTCTGCATTTTTCCCATTTGCATTTGATTTCATTCTTGTGTATTTTTTGTCATCTCTTTCCTGGCAGTTAGTATAGTTTCATTTTTAATTTGTTTATGTGATTTGATTTCTTGTAATATTCATTTCATTATTTCTTGTAGCGTATGTTTGATTATAATGTTGTGTTGTTAACATAGTTTCATTTACTGAATAAGTAACCAGTTGTGTGCATAGTTTCTCTCTAGTTTCCTTTCCAGTTTGACAGCTTGTTGTTTAGTTTTATTTAATAATTTCACAGAGTAGTTTTCTTTAATATTTCATACTTAGTTTGAGGCAAGTTTAGTTCTGTCCATTCTCATTTTGTTATAAATTTGCTTGGGTTATATCTTAGTTTGCTTAATAATGCAATAGATAATAGTTTTTTTATGATCATGAAATAGCTTAAGTTATTTTACTGTCATTTCAATTACCGAATAATTATACTCACTGTTCTTTTTCATTATGTTATCATGTGCACAATATCAGCTGATCCTTAGATCATTTAGGTTAATTTTCATTGTTTTCTCTATACAGCCCGACATTCAGACCTATATTCAAGTCTGTTATCCATACCTTCATTCGACCTTCAGTGTTCTTAATTTGTTTTAATCCTGTTTTAAAATTCTGTTTCTTTAGCTTTTGAATTATGTTTTGACTATAGTAATTATATATTGGTTATACTTATAATTAGGACCATAGGTTAGGTTGTTGAAAGTATTTTTTTTAATTTGAGCATTATTTCATCTTTGCAATTATGTTAAAACTTGAAATTTGAATGCTTTGTAGATTTTAGATTTGATTGTATTTAGTTAGCATCAGGATCTTAAGTATGAATTGAATTAATGATCACTAGATTAAGAATATTAGTATTAAACATTTCAATTTTATATATCAGTTGTTGATTAGATAGATTTTTTAAACTATTTTGCTTACATTAGTTTATGATTCTTCACAAAGTATTTGTTTACACTTGGTCCTTAGATTGATGTTTCAATCTGCTTTATACGATTGCATTGAGTTCAATAACTAGAGTAGGATTGTTGGTTAGTTTGCTCTTTTGAAAATATAAATTAGTTTCACTCATAGAATAGATAGATTAATTGTTCTTTTCACTTATAGCATAATTTCATGTTTCACAGTAATTAGTTTCAGATTTGCTTTCGTAATTAATTTCAGTGTTTGCTTTCATAGTTATTCACATGGTTAAGTAGATTCACAACCCTACATAAGCATATAGTTCATGCATTCATGAAATAATTTAGTTTAATTGTTGCTTGTTTGAATAGTTAGATTTACTTTCATTAGATTGGATTGCTTTCGGACCAAGTGACCTCTTTCCTAAATTAGTTGTTGCGATTTCATTTCATAGAATAGATTAGCATAACAGTAGATTAGATTTGAATTCTAGTTGTTAAATAGTTTCCCTGCTTTCATAAGAATAGATTAGATTCCTGCATTTAACTCATGATAGTCATGCATGTAGTTTAACATCATGTATTTGCATGATTAGTGCATTTTCATATCTAGTTAGCTTAGATTAGAATAAGCTTTAATCCTACAGATATAGTGTTTGCATATCACAAGCTACTTTCCTGGGTTGAAAAGTTAAATGTTGAATTAGATAGCATATATTATCACATGGTATCAAAGCTTTGTGGAGCTGCAAATCAAAACCAGAGTGTTTGATTTGTTGTTTAGGGAATTTTCCAAAAATATTTGAGTGTTTGCATTGCAGGTACAACAGGGTTTTTGTCACTTGATGCGCAAGCAGGATGGATAAGACTCATGTATTGTTGATCCCATTCAACTATTTTGAACGGAAGGTCAAAATGGTGATCCAGATGAGGTCAAAATTCCTATACAGATTCACCATGGGGACTGAGACAGAGCCCAAATCTGCTATGGAGACTTGATGAGGCATTTGGTACGCTTTGTCTCAACATTTTGAGAGACCATCTCTTCCATGTAGATAGTATTGGAACACCCAATGAATTTTGTCTCAATCTTGAGTCACTATTTGGTCAGACTGATGAGATGAGAGGTATCAGCTCGAAAATGAGCTAATCTCACTGCGTCCAGCTCACTATGAGACAATCCAAGACTTATTCACCAAGTTCAAAGCGTTGGTGCTTCAAGTGAAAAAATTTGGAATAGAGAATAAAGATGATCAGTTGATATTCTCTATCCTTTCTAAGATAGGGCTCAATATTCTGTGTTTGTTTCGACATTCCACTCAAGCAAGCTCACAGCTAGAAATTGGAGGATGTCTGTGCTATCAGACTTCACGGAGTCACTAAATCAGAAGCAATACAATTTAGTACAAATGGGTACCATCAAATCCACCAAGGATCAATCCCTTGCTATTGGTGTGTCAAATCAAGCCAAAGCAAAGAAGAAAGTTAAGTATTTAAAGCAATAAAGAGATAAGGAGAATAAGAATTCATATACAGAAAGCTCTAGTTCAACTGACACTAGTACAAAATGAGCAATTAGTGACTATGTAACTAAAAATTCTAGTCACCACAGTTTTTTCAAGTGATTAACTACTAAATATGAGAAATTTTGACTGACCCAACTATAAACAACTAAAATTAACGACTACTTTAGTCACCCGTTAACAAATATGACTACATAATAAGTGACATAGTTAAAAATGACTAACATAAACGACCAATTTAGTCATGGCATAAAAAATACTAGCTAGAAGAATATGAATTAGTCATTTATGTTACTCAATTTTAATTGTATCATGGAAAATTGCAATTTTGACAATGAAGTGTAAATTTTGTAAATTATATATATATTCTATCTCCGACCATATGTAGGTTAACAATTCTGAATCGAAAATGGAATTTGTGGGGTTAGGGGTTAATAATTTTGGTATTTAATTGAAATCACTACCATGGATAAAATAACATTGGAGAGAACTTAGAGGATCTTGAAGAGGCGGGACATAGATTTTGCAGCTCTAGAGTCAAAATCACCTTCTTCCCTTACAAAATCATAGGTAAGTTTCTTGTTTTACTATGAATTGATAACATTTTCCTGATAATATTGGTTATAATACTGAAGCATAGGTATCTAGGTTAAAATTCCCTGGTAGGTTTCTTAGTTTACTATGAATTTTGAACTTTTTCCTGATAATATTGGTTATAATATTGAAGATTAGGTAGGTAGGTTAAAATCATAAGTTTATTGGTTTATTGTGAATTTTTAACCTTTTCTTGATAATATTGGTTATAATACTGAAGCTTAGGTAGGTAGGTTAAATTCACAGGTAAGTTTCTTGGTTTACTGTGAATTTTTAACATTTCCTTGATAATATTGGTTATAATACTAAAGCGTAGGTAGGTAGGTAGTTTTTTTTTAAATGTTGAAGTGAAGTTAGTGTAATTCCATTCTATCTCAAAACAAGTTAACAACTGTCAATGGAAAGCAACTAGGTTTCCTTATCTTCTATTCAATCCTCAATCCCATTAGTCTTGCATTGCATTCATATGTTTCAGTTCTTATTCCTATTTGTAGTGTTACCAAATTGGTCTCTTCATAACCCTTGCATAAACTGGCAATACTAATAAGATATAAATAGAAACCCATGTAATCTATGGAAAGTAAAATGAAATGTACATTAATTTGTCACACAATAAAGTATGCATATGTGAGTAAAACAATAAAGGGCTAGGTAGTGATCAAGTTTGACTCTAATTATATTTTCAATCAACATTGGTATTTTCCTTTGATGAGGGTGGGGGAGGGGTGCAATTATTGAGGGTTACAATTTTAAGTGTGAAATGGACAAATAATGGAAGCGTGCCTCTTCCTTCATTCAAAGTGAGACATATGAAATGTATTTCATCTTTGAATAGTGTTTGAAGGAGAATTATGGTGCAATTCACATTCCTTATAATGTTGTAGGAAGGTCAAGACTTGGGGTTCATTGTTTCCAATGTCAATGGTTGACATTGTTAATGTCATTCATTGGGATTTATGGACATTCAATGCCCAAGCAATGTTGAGGGGGATTTGTTTCTTGTTACTTCGATTTATTGGTGGACTTGGTATGTGATTTGGTTGAGATTGGTCCCATGGAAGGCCAATGTAATAAAAAAAATGCCATGAAAACATAGGCTAGTAACTTAGGAGGGATAGGTCTAGGTGTTTATACAATTTGCATAACCACTCCGAGTGAACCATTTAGTAATCATGATTGGACTAATAAATTGTAGGATAGCACTACTTGCTTCCCTTTATCTAACAATATTTTTTTTCTAGTTGATGAGAATCATCTTTCTTTGCATCTTAACCATTGGTGAAATTTGCGAAAATAGCCATAGTTAATTCTTGGAACATGTATTTGTTAGGGTTGTTTGCAATATTGTTTGTTGCAAAGAGATGGATTGATGTGTCAAATCTTGAACAAACCTCTGTTGACAATAATCTATTATTCCTAAAGGAGAGGAGGCTCCAGTGTTCCAAGGTTGGTGTAGCATTGTGGATGTTTGTCAATAGCTATCAGAAACAAAGTTGGGTGACATTAGTACCCCTTTGAAGGAAGATTGTTTCCAAAATATAAGCACTTTATGAATTTGATTATCAAATAAAAAACAAGAAATCATGGTTTCAAATCCAATTCCATAACCAAATGCACTTATCATTGCATAACCATAGGATGCAAGTGAGTATCCCCTATATATTTTATGTTCCCAAGCACTACGGGAGATGGGAACTCTCCATCAATGGTGCTAGGACCTATAGTCATTATCCATGCCATCGAGTTGGAAATTGCAGAAGGAGCTAGCTTGTCATTACCTATTGAACACGATGCAAAAACACCTTTTTGAATGGCTCTGAGAGCTTCAATCGCTATAGCATCGAAATCGTAAGAGATATCCAAAGGTTGACCAGTAATACTTATACAAATCCCTAGTGAAAGGGATAGCAAGTCGACTCCATAAAAAAGAGCTCCATTAGAAACTAAGGAATCATGTGTATTGTACCTACAATGGAGTGAAGTATCCAAGCTTTGCAAACATAACCTCTGTACATGTAAAATATAAGATTATCCTTCCAAGTGAAACCAAGGAATCATGTGTACTAGATAATACCTATTGAAATGTTAGTAGATTTTACATATAACAATACATTTTGACATTTCTACATTTCATAGAGACTATTTGTATAATAAAAATTATAGTTTATAATTTAGTTAAAAAATTAAATACAATCTTTTTATTTTTTATGTAAGAGATGTTGCGAGATCTATGCAATTAAGAGTTTAAGAAATTACATTACAATTTTTTATTAGATTAAGTCTCAATATGCAAGGTTAGTCTTTTTTTAGTATTTTTAAATAACTAAATATTTATCAATTACTTAGAACATCAACCGCTATATATTAATATAGAATAAAGTACTTTTATATAAAAATTTAGAACATTTTGTAAAATCTCAAACGAAATTATATTTATAATTTTGATTTCTTTTAATTAATTTTAAACTTTATGAGAATTATTAGAAAATTAAAAGAAACATCTCATACTTGTTCCAGCTCTGTTGGTTGCCGCTAATATTTACAGTTGCATGCATTAGTAGACATTGCGTACCTTACTAAATTTTTGACATATGGCAAGCACAAACAAACGAATTCTTCACATGCATCACATAAATGAGAAAGATGTTTTACATCGTGGGATTGAATTGGTAGGTTGTTTTGGGAACCCTATACCATTGGTTGAATTTTTTCATGCTATTTACTACTACTTGTGATATATCCATATAAGAAAATATTTTTACATTACCTCACTTGAAATTTGTCTAATTTTATGCATTTTCATCCAAATCTGGTGAAGCATAACGTGCAAGTGTCATGAGCTTCATCCCAGCCATCTTAGAGTCAGAAAGGAATAGTACGCTGATTATTTTTACTACCTTGTTTCAGAAAAATATTCTCTCTTTTTCCATCGCTTAGAAATGTATCTCATGTTTTTCATCAGCTTTGTTTAAATATCTACTATATGAAGCCTTTGAGAGGCCTGTGAATGGATTCGTAGAATTGTTGTGGACTGGAAAATGACAAATCAGTCACGACGTAGTTCATAGGATTCTTAGCGGAGGCTTTCTAGATCGAACCTCAGCCAGTCATTGATGTATTGATTTACATCAATTGGCATGGCGGCTTAAAGGCAGAGAGAAACTTCGATAAAGGAACAAAGACACAGCGAGCTCCTCAAGGTTGTCGACAAATGACGAAATCTACAAAGGAGAAGGTGCCTTAAATAATACCTTTGGTGTAATAAAACCCTTAAATTTCCCTTAAGCCTTCCCCAAGCTTTCCTTTTTCCAATACCCATTCGCATTACCATTTAAATAAATATATATAAAGTTGTTTCAGTAGGGTTTTGAGTGTTTGTTTGTACAGCAGGACCGTGAGGAGTGAAGATGGTGAAGGGACGCCAAGGAGAGCGTATCAGGTTGTATGTTTGAAGGATCATCCTTGGCTACAAAAGGTCGAAATCAAATCAATACCCAAACACTTCTCTGATTCAAATCGAAGGAGTCAATACACCAGAGGAAGTGGACTAGTATCTTGGAAAAAAGATGGCCTATATTTACAAGCCAAAAACAAAGCAGAAGGGAAGTAATTACAGGTGCATTTGGGGCAAAGTAACAAGGCCACATGGTAACAGTGGTGTTGTTAGGGAAAAATTTAGGACAAAATTGCCACCGAAGTCCTTGGGAGGGAGAGTGATAGTATAGCTGCATATGAGGTTGTTGTTGCTACTTTCCCTACATTAAAAAATAACAAAGAAAAAACCTTAGTGACCAACCAGCGAGCGCTAACACAAGGATTGCATTCATTAGAGGATCAACACAGGGCATAGATGCACAACCGGGGAATCTGCGTAGAGACACACAATTGTTGCATAAAGAAAATGCATACTATTATTAGTGTTGGAAGAGAAACGGTTACATAGGCCAAAATCAAAGCATTAGTGGACAGAGTGACCACGTGGCTGAATCATATAATTTTTTCATTCAGCCATGTTGAATCCTAGAAAACATTCTAATGAATATGTATTCCAAGTGTTGATTTGTGGCTTATCCTCATAGATTCTTTGATCAGAAGGATGTGACCTCCTCGACAGTGATGAGTGTAGATTATGCCAACCAAGGGCTTGCAGAATAAGCACTGGAACTATTTGACAAAATGTGGCTAATATCAATCAAACCTAATCGCTTCCTCATTGCTAGCATTGTCCTGATGTGTGTGAAGGTGGGTGCATACGTATTTCCTTGTTTCTATCTGGATTGGAGAATCATGTTAAGTTAGTGTAGCTAGCCATTTCCATTATTATAGAGTTATAGGATTTATTTTATTCATTTTTCCTACTTTCCTAGCCCACCTTTCACCTCAACTTCTTTTGTACCAGGCAAATGAGCAGATGCACAAATTACAACACTTTGATGATGTTTAAAGTAGTATATGAAATGTGTTTGCTTGAAAGAATTATATTGGATGAAGTTTGGGAACATGATATGATATGCAGAACTATATGATTTCTCTGAACTTGATATACATTGATTATTAATGTATTTCTACTCTAATAAACAAGATGATCAATTTAGTTTTGGAATGAATTTATTTTAATCTGTGTTTGTTGTTCATATTTAAAAAACTTTGCAGGTATATTTGGGAGAGAAGTATGTCAATGGTCACACATGTTACCTTTTTAGTAAAAGATGAGTGACATTATGCAGTAACATATTTAAAAAGTTTATTGTAAATGGCATACCATTAGATATTTGAAAGGGAATAGCTACTCAAAGGAGGCTGAATTGGTTTCTATGGAAAATTTAAGATAAATATTTGTAGAAATATTGAATGAGTTATTATAGAATGTTGTTTTTACTCTAACAAATGCAAACAATATGGTGCTTAAATGTAGGTAGGTGATTTTATGCCCACGGGATTGCATTTCGTGCCATGTTTGATGGTGGCTACCAGGTATGAGTGTCATTTTGTTTTGTCATGGGATACAAGTGGTTATCTTAAATATGTCTTGTCTCTCATTTTCTGATTCCTATAAAATTCAAGTGATATCATTTGTATTTGTTGTAGACTGCATTGTTTACCTTAGAATTTGATATTGTCAAACATATTAAGTGCACTGTGGCTTCAAACAATAATTAGAAATTGTTTGGGGTTAAAATTGTAAACCTTCAACAAGAAAAGAGGCAAAGGATATTGAAATTCCAAATATAACCTGGGAATTATTTGATCTAATGATGAGGTAATTCTTATGGTTTCTTCTATGTGTGACATATGACAATAACAAAGGATTCATTCCTATTATAAAGATTTCAGGCTGAATAGGAATGAAACTATGACATGTTTCATTCCTATTATAAAGAGTTCAAGTTGAATGTGAAAGAAACTATGACATGCTGGAACTCAAATTTGTTTTATACAAGAATGTTTGGCGATTCTGATGGGGTACTGGTGTCAGATTTATATACACTGGTACAATAGAGATGACAACATATATTGCACAAGACCTTATGAGAGCTACTAATCAATATATTTTAGAAAGCCTCAAATGTTTGTGTGAATATTATATTGCACAAGTATTCCTTTATTTCATTTCCGCTTTTCCTTTTTGTTATGATAGTAGCCAGCCTCAATACTGAATCTATGTTTTGTGTTTAGGACCTTACTTTGGAGAATTTTACAAGTATATGATCTTGCTGAGTCCTATCATGCAATTTATTTGGGTCATATTTGTGTTTTGTACTTTCTGGAGCACCATGAACATATGTATAACATGTCTGGGTAAGGAAAACTTCTACATAATTGAATAGTTACAGTAAGAGCCAGGCACCTTTTAGGATCTATCTAAATTTTAATAATGAATTTTCTGTGCAACTACCCTTCCCTTGTAGAACGCTTACTATGAGAGATACGTGATTACTTGTTTAGAATATTAAGGATGGCACCTTATATTATTCCATCATTGTAAAGGAATTCATGGTCATTTTGATTGGCTTATGTGAATGGTCTCATCTTCCCGTAGAACTAGTGCAAAGAGAGGTATTTTGAAGGTGTTTCTCAGCATTGCCAAGATTACTGCTAGTTATGTAGGATGCACTAATTTGTCAAGTGAAGTTGAAATGAAATGATTGCAAGACGTCAATTGACTGATACATTTTCAAATATTTTCAAAATGATCCAGAATTTTGAAGTCAGATGAGCCATCAATTCATATTTGATGTTTTCTCAATTTAATTTTGTACTCATCTAACACTTGCAAAAAAAAATTTGTTAACATATGCTTTTGACATTTCTAATTTGTTGATTCAATGATATGGTTGATTAGTTCAACGCTGGAAGACTGATGTATTGAGGATTGGATGAAGAAGCCACATATGGTTTCTTAGCCGAATCCCATATTGTAATGATTAGCATTTTCAGATGTACTTGCTGGAATTTTAACTTACCCCTTCATTGATTGGCAATTAATGACAATAGGTTCTATGCAAAGGAACATGCATTACAATATGTGTAGTTTCTAATGATGCTACTTGTTGTTTTATCTCAACCTGTAAATATAACATTCCTTTTTCTATGGAGAACTTTGAAGTAAGCATTTTCCAACTTGATTCTTTTAACAGTTATTTTGGTGCATTGGTGTAATTTTAGATTCATGAATTATATTTTATTAGTTGTTAGGTGAAGTATAAACTATTAACAAAACATAAATCTTCAAACATAGAATTATGATCTAGAATTCTCTTCGTTGTTTCTCCAGCTTTTAGGAGTCCAACGAGTCAATTTCAATTAGAGTTTACAAAGTTACAACTTAGTAGTTGTTTCCTATGTTCTTATGTGTTGACAGTTGTCTGTTGTTCTTTACTATCAAATACTTAATGTGACATGACATTCATAATAAAGACAATACTATACAAGCTTTCATATTGGTTAAGCTATTAAGCAATGAAAAGAGGCCATTATTCATAATGGATAAGAAACTTAGTTAATTATCAAATTCCTTGAAAATTATGTGTTCTACATTTCCTCCCCAAAAAATATTCCTGATGATTGGAATGTAAATATTACCCCTTTAATAAATGTGGCACTTCCCTTGTATCCAAAGACAACAGAAGAATTTCTGGAAGGAGAAAGTTTACAAGGGCCCACTCAGTAGCATGGAAAAAGGGACAGTTTTTGTAACACAAAATTGAATCTAAGGTGTGTTAAATATATAATTCCATTAAAACCTCCCATATTTGCATTATTGTTGTGTTTAATAGCTTCTTCTAAATTCATGCTTACCAATTTTGTGCATATCTCAATGTACATACAACCATCTTACTTAACTACTGTATAAGTTGTCCTGATCTCTGTAGAAATGAGACAAGATATAGTGGACTAGTTAATAATGGTATGTACCTTTATGAGGTTTTATGGTTTATGTCATTATAAATAAAGAAGAATAGACATAAATCCTTAGATTTAAAATAAAATATGCAATCTCTTTTGTGAAAATTTCTGTTGATTATGGAAACTTTTTGGAAGCCAAGTAGCATTGAGAATTAATCATATTTAGGATAGGATCTCATGAAGTGCATGTGATATTGTGTTTGAGCAGGTTAAATGATTTAATGCTCCTCTACAACCTTTGGAAATTGTTGAGGTGAAGAAGGACGTTGTTTTAGAAAAACTTCCAGAAAGTGTCAATGAACACGGCCTCACATTGACAAGATTTCTTTTTCTCCATGGACTTTTTATTGAAAAAGGATGACTCGAAACCATCTGGATAGTTTTACGAAAGTTTATTTAAAATGATGACATTAAGCTTAGAGATGAGATCCTTCCAACAACACATTTCAAAATGGCACTTGACGAGGTATGCTTTGTTAAATTTTAACATGGATTTTAATTTAATAACTAAAATAGTCTTCTTTTTTAAACTTCTATCAGACTTGTATAGTATATCATCAGTAGTTAGAATTTTGAGTTATGTGGCAGCAAAAAAAATAAACAATCATCCACAAATTATGAACAAGAACATAAGAATTTTACAGGGAAACATTTCAAGGAATAAAACCCCAAAACAATTAATAATCCATCTATTAAATGAGATGATTGTGCTTGTACATGAGTAGATAATAAGCATACTTTACGTCAGTTTGAACTTTCCTCTAGGGCACACATGCTAAGAAATATCTTGTAGGAGAATGAATGTATAAGACTACTGCCACTAATGCAAACTAAACCAAACTGATCCAAACTCTTGGTGACCAAGTCTGAGCTTCTGTATGAATGAGATGATTCCCTCTTCCAAACATGTCTTTAAAAAATAAGAATGGTCTCCTTTTATAGTGTTCACCTCCAACAACTCTCCCATAGAATATTATTTCTTTACAAATCCCTAGAATCCTCATAAGGAGGAGCACTACCTTATTATTTTCCTTATTATTGGATAAAATTCCTTGAATAGGTCCACATTGCTAATTCTCGTATGTCTAACTCATGAGATCTTATTAAAGCATAGATTTATTCTTCATTCGAGGGTTTGACCATGTCAAAAGTGCCACATGGTGTCTCCTCAAGCAAATAACTTTCTTATTAAAATGTAGAAAATTCCTTGAACATAATGCTTTTACTCCAAATCCCTCCTCAAAGGCCAAATACACCTTCTAATATGTAGAAATACATCAAGTAATTTTTCCTCAACCCCGAGGGATATAAAAGTTGAATTATTTCTCTAGATATGAGAAACATGCCATGAAAAATGTGTCTTTATGCCAATATTCCTCTTCAAATTTGAAATACAACTTCAAATATGTATAATATCCTCCATTAGGGAATTTCTTGTTCTCTCAGTATGGATGATCCAAACCATGAATTAGAAATTCATTGCTTTGGACCATTCCCTAGCCACCTCCTTGAAGAGGGTGATCAACATTAAGTGGATATTTTCAAAATCAGCGGGCGGTAGGGTTGCTCATTGGCTAGTTGTGACGAGACTTGAAGGGTAGGCGACCCCTAGGATAGAGGCTCACCCATGTAGGATTATGGATGTCTTGGACCTCGTTGAGTCACAATTTATTGGTATATTTGTCTTGCGGGTTGTTGGATATACCATTGGGAGGTTGCTAAGTTCCCATGGTTAGAAAAACATTAAGTGTACCTTTGACCATGATAAGTGCAATTTTAGTTCCACATGGAAGCCTTCCAAGTAGGGTGCTTCTCCCCTATGCTCATTAACTCCTTTTCTTTGCCATGTGTCATGATTTGTACCTCCCAAAACAGGTAAGGTGTTCTTTCATAAGTGGGTGTTTCTCCAGTTCATTGATTCATCTTCCTCCTTCAATCCAACATTACTCCTTCACACCTTTGATCTTTCCCCAAATGATGGGTAGAAAGGTGATCAAGCAACATAGAGAAATGTAAATGACCTCTAAGACTCTCCCTACAACTTGTAATTGCCATGAAGTCCTAGGATCTTTTGTTGTACTTGGAGAGGGAAGAAAGAACATGAAGAAAGGCCATGCCACATTTATGATTTTCCTTAACCTGGGGACATAAGAGTAACATTCTTAGTAATGACACCACATAGAGACAATTTTTCAAGGAGGGTTTGGTATAATTCTGCAATGTATGTTTGTAGAAACTTAGTTGTGGTTGCGAAATGGGTCTTTTTGGATTTAGTGGATGTGAAGTGGGCTTTTTTATTGTGTCATTGATAACCGCCATGGTTGCAGAATTAGAAATTGTTTTTGTTAAGAAGGATTTCCATGTGGTATGTAAAGGGTTGTAGATGCATAATCATGGTGCACCACTTCCCTGTTGAAATGCTCGCAGAAGCCCCACTGCTATGTCATATTTGGAGCATACACTTTATATTGATCAGTGATTTATGGAATGAGTAACCATTGGATTGGGAATGCATTTGTTTTGGGTATTGGTCTTGTTGTAACAACTGATGAGGCTGAGCTTGATGCTGTTTCTTTTGCCGTTTATGTTATTTAATTTTAATATTCATCAGACACTACATTTTCTCATTGAATTCTTGTAGTTAATATGCATCATCATAAGAAGTTAGAAGCATTGACCACCATGTTTCTTGTCTCAGTGTTTACAATGCTTGGTTCCTCCAATCAAATTTTGATGTCTTCCAACCTGTAACCATTCATACGTGCAATAGCTTGAAAAACACAATGGATGTCATCAAATTTTACAAAACCATAACCTTTTTTTGAACCATTGACATGGTCCCTCATGAATTTGGCTTCAACTATTCTACCAAAAGAATAGAATAGATTAATTATCTCTTCTTCATCCATTGTAGGAGGCATACATCCCATGTGAACATTTTTGTGATCAGTTTCTTTACCATGAATATGTTCTAAATGAGGTCCCAAACATATATGGGAAAAGGAAGGACTGTCAAAACTAGATTCCACACTGACATGTGAAGCCTAGGGCATGTATACATATGGAAGAGTACATTGTATGGAAGAGGTCACAAATCCACCACCCTTTTTATTATCAGGTCCTATTCTATCACTTCCATCGTATGTGTGTTCCAAGCCTTAAGCTAACCATGACATATAACCGTCTCTAATACTGACTCGGAATCCCAAACCCACTCTTTTCCAAATATTCCTTCCTTATCTTGGGTCCTATTCCATCTTTCCCACTTTCTGGATGTTGAAAGGCTCCAATATTTTTTGTAAGACCTAGTAATTGAGTGGACTACCTTGGAAGCCAATACCCACTACTTTCAATAGATACCTTCTGTATCTCGGGTTCTATTCCAACATTTACATTTTTTGGGTGTTCCATGCCTCCAACTAACCATGAGATATAACTATTTGTAAGACCCAGTGGTTGAGTGGATTGTCCTGGGAGCCAAGACCCACTCTTTTTGATAGATACCTTCCTAGGTAATATTCCAGCATTTCAATTTTCTCGGTGTTCCAAGCCTCCAACTAACCATGAGTTATAATCATTTGTAAAATCCTATTAATGAGAGGATTGCATTGGAATCATAGACCCCCTCTTTTCCATCTATTCCCTCATTATCTAAGGTCATATTCCAGTATTTCCATTGTGTGGGTGTTCCAAACATCCCGCTTGAGCTAACCCTGACAAATAATCATCTGTATGATCCAGTGGTTGAATGGACTGTCTTGGGATTCCAGACCCACTATTTTCCATAGATGCTATTGATCTTCCTATTCCAAGTTCAAGGAATAAATCATGGAGGTTAGTAACATCCACCTTTGCACCCTGCAATGATACCTTCATTATATTATTAATGGTTGAATGTTCATCACCATATGCACAAAGATGCCATCAATTCCTACACATTACAATAACATGTAAGTTAGATTCTTACCAAGAAAAAAAATATGAAATGTTTCAAGTTGAAGGTTTGAAAATGATGGAAATTTCCCTGAGAAACTACATTGTACACATTATTTATGATTTAAAGCTTAGACATGGTAGAATAGTTGTGGCACTATGTCCACTGATTCAAGCTTCCTCGTTTATGAAGCATTTCTACATGTGTAAGGTTATTTATTTGTAGATAAGAAAATCACTTCATTCTCTCTAAAACTAAGTTTTGACATATGAAATGTATACTGATCCCAAAGAATGGGAATGATCAAAATTTCAAATGAAATATTTTCTTATTTTGTTTTGGAAATAGATCCTAATAAAATTTGTAAGTCTACTGTAAGTTGCTTACGTTATTAGCAATTAATGTTTCTTCATGGCACAAATGATAAACATGGGCTCTCATCAGTCTCAGCTAAAGCACTGAAGATAAAAATTATGGAAGTGATGATAGAGCTTGTAGAGTTTGAAAATTTGGAAGTTAGGTGTTTATAATCAACAAATGTTCGTTTCATAGTCCTGTAAGAATGAATCTTATGGCTAACCTCCATGAGGAAAGTTTGATCAATTCATTAACTACAGAAAAGTATTGTTTTCCTAAATGATTAAAAAAATCATCTCATAATCAAATAAATTCAACTGCTAGTTTGTAGGGGGTCATCATCTATGTATTCTAATTAATTTTAACTTCTCAATATTTTCTAATTGATACATCTTCAATGATGTTTTTGATTAATGAAAAGAAGAAAGAACTAGAACTTTTTTGTAGGGATTTACGTTAAATCGGGGTTTACCTAAGACTTTACAAGAATGTACAAAATTTTGAAACTTATGACGACTTACCTAGACCAAGAGTTAGAAAAGGTACAAATAAGCCAACCAGTGTTGTATATGTGGTTTGCTGACTGTTCTGAGGTCTTTTTTGTGAGTGTAACATTGTTGTTGGCTCCTACCACGACCTTTGAGGTTTCTAGTATTGAGCCGAGACCTTGTGTGTTTCCTTGGATTGAGCCGTCACCTATGCTAGGAAAGAACCATCACCTCTATGGGATGTTTGGATAGAGCCATGACCTCTGTGAGTTGTTTTGACTAAGTTGTGACCTTTTTGGGGATGCTAAGCTGGGTTGTGACCTTTGTTGAGTATCCTAGACTAAACCATGACTATTCCTTGGGAGACCTTGTTTCGATCTGTGGTCTGTTGACTTTTATGAGGTCTTTTATGTGAGTGTGTTATTTTTGGTTCCTACCATGACCTTTTCTAGGTTTTTTGTGGTTCTGGTTCATCCTTTTGCACCATGCCAAGCTTGTTTAGACTTTCTAGAGGTTTTTTTTGCTCCTTTTCAACCTCCTTGAGGCTGCTAATATGTATGGAAGTGTGCTGCAGTCTGATGGATGTGTTATAATGTGGGATAAGGCTTCCTATGCACAATAAAAAGGAGCTTCTATTTGCTTGATGTATGACTGTCCTAAAAGACTATCATTTATTACAACAATGGGATTGGAAGTTCATCTTCTTTTCTAAACTATTTTCATCGATACCTTGAAGTTTGAATTTGCCTCACTCTGCCCTACAACTACCTATCTCTCTCTCTCTCAAGTATGCCAATTGTTTCGTTAGTGACTTGTCTCCTAAGAGAAAAAGTCAGATCATAATATATATCTGGGTATATAAAGGAAGGTCTAAACCCCATTTCTTTCTTCTTTTTGTCCATTTATAATTTTATTGCATCTGCTTGACTAATTATGTTCTATGGCTATGAGACTCTGCATCCAATAGACAAGTAGAGTAAATTACTACTTTAATGTTTTCAATTTCTCTTTATTTCGATTAAACAATGGCATTCCATTTTGGACAAATTTGAACAGTTGTGGGAGATTTGCTAGTTTTGTTTTGAGGTGTAAATGATAGTGGGATCGGCATACTCTATCTTTAAATTTTATTTTATTTTATTTATATATCAATCTGAAGATGGTTTATTTCCTTGATTGCAGGTTAGTGGTTGTTTAAGTCACTTATGAATAAAATGATCACACAAGTATTCATACTTATTGTCAACAAGAAAACTTGAAGGTATTGTTGCTAATATTTCATCTCATTTTATTTCCATTTCTCTAGTAGCTAAGAGTACTTAGAGTTAATGCCTATTCTTCTTGATGTGAAATGGAATTAGTTGTATATTTCTTTTTACTATTATAGATACATTTTGGGTGATGAGTTGCTCCATTGCTCATCCTTTGCTTCTATATCAACTGAAATTATCCTTTCCATGACATAATCCACCACTATCTTCAAGTTATGAATTTTCAGTCAAATTCAGATATATTGGCATGACTCTAGATGACTCGGTAAATAGTTTAACATTGGATGCATGCTTGTCATTCCTATAAATTTTTAGGATTTTTGCATTTTGCATCATTCAACCGTACAAAATAATGGTTATCAAGTTACTATAGATACATAATGGCTTACCTTGTAATAATCCTCCAAGTCTTTCAAATGCATTTATTAAGTGCAAGGACTTAAAGGACTAGTACAGGGCAAGCCATTATGGATCTATAGGAACTTTATAATCATTATTTTGTATGCTTGAATGATGCAAAATTTATTTGAATATCATCATTATCAAGTAATAACAACTTCTTAAAGGGTGCTAGCTCAATGGTAGAGCAATTGCCTAATTATAGGCAGGAGGTTGGTGGTTCGATTCCTCTATGCCCTATCATAAATTTGTGACTACAAAAATGACTAAATTCACATATATATGACTATTAGTAGATAATTTCCCATATATTATAGAGCAACTAACATTTAGTCGTATTTGTCTTAGTCATTAATATGTTATCATCTAGTAGTTTATTTAGTCATATATTTAGTCATTAATTGTTGCAATCAGTGACTAAATCCATGACTAAATAAATGACTAATAAGTTAAGTTATTAATGACTAAGTGAAATACGACTAAGGTAGTCAAGCTATAAGATAGTGGAAATTAGCTACTATTAGTCACCATCTAAAAAATAGTCATTTATAGCTGGATTTTAGTCATTTTTTTAGTCACTAATTTCTCATTTTGTACTAGTGTGATGAGGATTTGAAATCCAAGAGGATGAAGAGTAAGAAATAGAATCCCACATGTGGTTAATGAAGATATTCACATCATGAAATTTCTTACTTCAAAAATAATATGGAAATCATGCCCAAGCTCCTTGAGGAGAAAAATATTGATGTTCCGGATTGTGCAAGAAAAGGGGAGCGCAAGCTCTCTTTGGAGAAAGAAAATGGTAATTGCACGCATGCTTTGAGTGAAAGGAAGAAACCCATTTATCATATATTTTATTCAGATATATTTTTTTATGATTCACAATCCAATATATCAGAATCTTAAACCTATATCCCTTCCTTGGAAGAAACCCCAAACAGTTCACCAAAATTTCCTCCAAAAACTAGTCATTTTTCACTAGTTTTCGACTTGTCTTCTGAAAGCTCTTTCCCACTCCATTCAAATCCTTCCTATTCTGATTGTGAAGGTGATATACATGATTATATACATATTTTGACATACATATACTCATTTACCCAACCATTTGATTCCCAAAAGACCCGACAACCCTCAAGTTCACTAATTGGAAAATCTCAAAATTGCCTAATTTCAAATACTATGTCACTTGTGTATGTTTCTTCTATGTCTTACATATCATTCATTGGTTGGGAAGCCATGGATTTCACCTTCATGGGACTCTTTTTCCGTATTTATGGAATTGATCTCACCACCTATGGATCAGGTTTCAATTCTCCAGACCATCCAGGTTTGCTCAACTGTCAGTGTGATCTAATTTCCCACTCTTGTCCCACTATGGACCCATTCGTTCATGGATACACCATACCTATGATATTTTCTGCAGTATATGACATATATTATAATATTTAAGAGACTTGTGAATATTTTTATAGAGTCATGAAGGTGCTTCATCAAATTGGAAAGAAGATTCATGGTTTAATTCATGTTATGACAACTACACATGAGACATATTTTGTTGAAAATTTTGATGTTATTTGGGAAAGAGTTTTCAAAGATACCTTTTCAATTATTGATTATGCTTCTAGATCAGAGTATGCTTGCATAAAAAGAAATTCTTATGATTCTCCTCCATTAGCAAATGATGACCATCAAAAGGCATCTCCACATGTTCTTTGTCTACAACACATTGATGCACTGATGCATGATCTTGACATCCACAATATATTCACCAAATCCGTCACAAAGCACTTGTAATTTCAGCTCATTCAAGTGAAGAAGAGGACCTATTGAAGACGTTTTTTATCATCTCTATCATGCCCATTCTTGAGGGAGAATTGTCCCCATGATTTTTTTCCTCTATCCTCGTTATACATGGATAAATAAATAAAAATTGTTGTAAGAGGTGACTTGAGACTTAGTTGCCAAGGTGACTTGAGACTTAGTTGCCAAGGCCTCAATAATTATTTGGTATAAGTTGTGCTAAGTTAGGATTAAATGGGGGTGTTATAGAAATAATCCACCATAGTACCATGGTCATACACCTAGGTGACATTTTCATTTGTCTTTTACTTATGTCATATGGTTTAACTTAGGTTATAGTGATCAATATTGGTCTATTAGGTGATTCTGGATTGTTGGCAAGGGGTTGACGATCAGTTAGTTGTGTAGCATTGTGAATGCTGCATTTTATACCAAAATCTCATAACCTCATGTTATGAGATAAGTATTCCCTTTTCTACTCCAATCCCTCAATTTTTTCCCTAGAGAAATGAAGGTTCAATTTATCCCCTTCCAATTTTTCCTTGTTTTGAGCAAGTAACGCTCCTCTTCCATTGACAAGAAGCATTACCCAAGTGAGTGACACTCTTGATACATGAGAAAGGAGTGGTGCCACCGCTTCTAGCCTTACAGCAAGAAGCGTTACCCCCTTAGCACTACCTGTTTTCTTCATTGAAGGAGAGGTGCTCGAGTTTTCAAGGAAAAAGATAAATTTCGAGAGGCTTCTCGAAGCTTACCTCCGTGGAGTCTCATCCCTATGGTTTAGGACCAGTTGGAGCTCTAGATCCTCCCTTTTTGGATCTTATCTCCACCTCACCAAAAATATCCTCAAACATACCTATCCTCCCATGCCTTTGAATACTATATCGTCCCCCATGGGAGAAAGGAGGAAGAATTATGGTGCATACCCAAACTCTGTCAAAATCATTCTTGAGTCTATTGGAGGCAAGGTGAAGTTAGAGGAAAGGATCCATTGGATGGGACTCTCAACACCAAGGAATCAAGGTTGTAGTCTTTCCAATCATTGTTAATAAATAATTTTTTCTCTTTCCCATATATGTTGTATCATGTGTATGTATTTCTTAACTCCTTGGTCAAAATCATAGATCTAGTTTCTATATCTTGTATGTTATCACTTTCTATTGTTGTCTTATATTTTTGCAGGTAAACTAAGGGAAAATACTCAAGGATAGTGAAGACATATGTTAATAGAAGAAGCATGGCATCCCATTCAAGTGTTTAAATAGATCTAGGGAGAGTCTAGCATTCTATTTTTGTGTTTTGTTCTAGATCTGAACCATTCAGACTAGGGAACCAGCTCCTATTCGCGGGAGGTGCATATTTCTTGCTACCAAAAGTCATGACTCCACTACGGATCTACTTCAAATTATGAATCTTTGGTAAGTTTAAACCTCCACCTTCATTTTTAGTTTGTAGATCTACTTTTTCAATTGATAGATTTGTAGATCTGATTTGAATTAGATTGTTTTGCCTCTATCTGCCTTTGTATCTTTATATTTTTGGTTCACTAGGTTTTCTGGTGATTGTTTGGGTTCATTATTTGGACTATAACTTACTTTTATGTTGTTTTTTTTAATTTTTCAAATCGCCATCTCAGCCACCGCTCCTAGGTTGTGTTATAGGTGCAGTACTGGAGCTGTCACCGCCTTTTCCCTTTATTTGAGCACCTACTCAAATGATCCTGCAACCTATGTTCTACAAGTTCCTTCTTGTGGATAGAACCAACCCTCATGATTTTTCTAGCACCCACTATGATAACATTTTCCAGCTACAACTAGGTGAAAGTACCAACTTCCACTTGTACAGATTTTAATTTATACAAATAAAACCAACATTTTTCCCATAACACCACCCATCCACCCTTGTTTCTCAGATTTAAAACATGATGTGTACAATATGTAGAAAAAAAAATATGACAATGCATACCATCTCTGTTTTGATCTACTTTTGGATTTACTTATACTCCTTGGTTCCCCTCATTGTCTCTCTACTAATTTTCTTTAACTCTGCTCCCCATTTGTTCTGCTCTACTACATGGTCTCTGCTCTCCGTTCTTCAACACTCGTGGAGTTCAGCATCTTCTATAAACTTCACACAAACTCGGATCGCTTCAACTTACTTTTATACACAATCATCCGAGCTGATTCAGCTTCCCCCACCCCTTTATATCCCCAATCAAGAATTAGTTATAATTCTATTTTTTCCTGTAACTGAGACCGATACTATTAGACTGATCAAGGTTGGTTTAGAATGGAGATGAAACACCAATCACGATATCAGGTTCAACCATATACATAACATTTTTTACTTTTCCTTAATGTGCATCACAAAAATCCTTTATGCCAACACATGACGTGACACGAACAAAAGATGCGAACAAAAGGTCACCCATCGTACCGGCTGTGAACATGAGAAGTCATCCGTCATAGCGAAACACACACATCGGGAGTTTTTCCAACAATCAAACTAAGGAAATCGTTCATCGTTGTGGCTCAAACAAAAACTTTAGACCTCCACCGTAGCGGTTCGAAATTTGGAAGCAATTTGTCGTAGCGGCTCGAAAGACAGGAAACCATCCTCCTTCAGGAATCATCCATTATTGTGGCTCAAAAGTCGGAAGCAATCCACCGTAGTCGCTCGAAAGTCTAAAAACCATCCTCCTATTTGGAACCATCCACCATTGCGGCTCGCAAGTCGAAAGCAATCTGTCATTGCAGCTCAAATTCTGGAAGCAATCTGTCGTAGTGCCTCAAAATTTCAGAAACCATTTTCCCATTAGGAACCATCCGTCATTTTGGCTCGGATGTTGAAAGAAATCCATTCTTGCAGCTCAAAGTCAAACATTTGTCCATCATAGCTGCTCCAAATACAAGAATCATCCACCAATGTATCGGTTCGAAAGTCAGGAACCATCAACCCACCATTTCGGCACGAAAAAAAGAAGCCACCTATTGTTGCGGCTCAAAACCAAATAAATTTCCGCCATAGTGGCTCCACACTTTAACAAACACCCGCTACTAAAATTTAAAAATCACCCGCCGTTGAACTTTGAGAATCACCCGCAAAGGAACTTCTGAATCTATATTGCCATTAATGACAACGAGAATCACTCTGAGCTAGTCCTGCCAACAATCTCCCCCTTTGGTATTGATGGCAACCAAAATAAAAATTATGGAACACCTTCTTTTGATCTACCAACTCTGACTTTGCCAAATATATGAACTTCTCCCCCTTTGATATCAATGTCAAAGGTACTGTGTACAAAACAACTCCCCTATCAAGGTACACTCAAATACTTGTTTCTGAGAAAATAACTTGAAAACACTTCAAATTCCTATCAGATGTTCAATAAACACAAGCTACCCCTTTCAAAGTGAACACATTATTTGGAATAGGATATGATACCCAACTTCTGGCGTATGTACTCAAACTTTGTCTTTGGTAAGGGTTTAGTAAAGATATCAGCAGTCTGTTTTGAAGGAGGAATAAAATTCAATTGCATTACTCTGTTTGTAACCTGCTCCCTTAAGAAATGATACTTAATAGTTATGTGGTTTGTCTTTGAATGAAGGACTAGATTTTTAGACATACTAATGGTGCTGGTATTATCACAATGGAGAGGAATGGGGTCAGTATATTTTACCTACAAGTCTTCCAGTGTTTGAATCATCTAGAGAATTTGTGTACAGTAGGTGGCAGTAGCAATGTACTCAGCTTCTATAGTGGATAAGGATATTGAGCCTTACTTCTTACTCAGCAATGCAACTAAAGAATCACCTAAGAAGAATGCACCTCCACTTATTCTTTTCCTTTCATCCAAATAGTTTTTCCAATCAGCATCTGAATATGCAGTTAACTGAAGATTTTGATTTCTAGGGTATCAGAGACCATAATTCATTGTTCCCTTCAAATATCTGAATATTCTCTTCACAACCACCAAATGACTTTGCTTGGGAGCATACTTAAATATTCCTACCATTCCAACAGCCTGCATGATATCAAGACAAGATGTTGTGATGTATAAGAGACTTCCTATCATTGATAGATATGTTCTCCAATCAATATCTGGTGAAGGATCATCTTTTCTAAGTTTACACCCAACAATCACAGGTGTACTTGCAGGTGATGCATCTTCCATTTGAAATTTCCTCAACATCTCCTTCAAATACTTCTCTTGGGAGAGAAATAAGCCTTCATGACTCTGGATGATGTGAAGACCAAGAAAGAATGATAGTTCTCTGGTCATTGACATCTCGAACTCAGATTGCATGGCATTAGCAAACCACTGCACAGAAGAATCATTAGTACATCCAAATATGAATCCATATACTCGACCTCTGTAGTATTGCAAGATATTGAGTTATGCTTCCTATTGTACTACGAAATTACTGCAGAAATCAAATTGAAACAACATCCTGAAGTACTCTTCCTATGTGTAGTGCATCCGAACCAATATGATTCTGTAAACCCTTGCAATCTCAAATCTCAATCTGAATTTTATTGTATATCATATCCCACAATGCCACATAAGTATCTTAGCACATGTTTTGCAACATTCCAATGAATCTTCCTCGATTCACACATGGAATGACTAATGGAATTCACAACAAAAAAATATTTGGGTTGGTGTTTGTCAGATACATCAAGGACCCAATCAACTGGTGATACATAGTGGGATCGATCAAATTTGAATCTGAAGCAGAATGTCACATTCCCCAATTGGAAAAACATTTTATGTTTTAAGAAACATTATGTTACATTTTATGTTAAAGTTTGTAATTAATGACCAAGTGGGGTCAAGGATAATTCAATGTAATTATTGAATATTTTATTAATAAATAAATGAAAGATGAGACAACATCTTAGGGAAGCTGTTAAATGAGTGTTTTACTGGTCACTTGATGGAGAACACTGGGTTGAGAACAAATTGACACTTGACAACATCCTCAAACTACTTCTAGTTGTTGCAGGTGGCAACTTCCCTATTTTTGTGGTCATGTTCCCCAAGAAAGTGGAACAAGAGCAGGTGGCTCATTAGGTGAAAACTGACCCAAAATACCTAGGCATGCTAATAAAACTTCCCATTGAAGACAGCTCAGGCTGCTCATTCTGGACTTGTGAATATTTTGAGTGAATGAAGTACACAAGAAAATTCAATGGAAGGGACTATCTGAAGTATGTTTGAGTGGAAAAGTGTTGAGGACCTGAACTAGTGCAGCTATTCTAAGATAAGTTCATACTACTGCATGCAAAACTAACTTACTGTTGAACATTAAGTGGAGTTGCATAGGATTACTAAACTACATATCTCACCCAGTACTTCTACCAAGTGGACCAGGAGACAAGCTCGGGGGTCCTGAGAATCGCAGTCTATCTTTCTCCAGGAGTTGGTTGGGAGGAACAGGTTCCTTAAGCTATTGTCACCTCATCTATATTTCCAGGTTCTACTTGTTTTATTCATCTATCTAAGTATTTACTGTTATCTATAAAGTTTAAGTTTAATCAATGATATATTATGCTTCGGTTATTATTGTTGTCAGGGTTAGTTAAGAAAAATGTATATGCTGTGAAAAGATAGTAAGTTCTGAACTAGCTAGATTAGGGTAAACGACTAGAAGAATTTCTAGTTTAACTGATAGATAGAAAAAAATACCTAAACTATATTTTTCTACACCTTTTAGAAAAGGTAGTACTCTAGTACAATAGGTTAGTTTGATTTCAAATCCAGAATCGAATGAAGTATGCATGAATGTAAAATTACTATTGTCTACAGGTTTATATGTATGATTTGTATGAATGTTTCCTTTTATTTTATATGATTTCATTTGGTTGGAGTACTTGAGCAAAATAAACAAAACTGTTAGGAAATATTTAAAGGTATAAAATACTAGTATGTGTAATGGTTTACACAGTAAACAAAAAAATTATTATAGGTCTATTATTTTAATAATTAACAAACAATATATAAACAGGAATTATTATAACTAAGATTAACTTTCAGAAATAGTAAACAAAGCTACAACAATTACTGAATAAATTTATCTAAGTAGAAATGAAAACTGAGGTAACTCAAAAATGTAGTACTAACTATGTACTCCTATTAAGAAGAAGTAGTGTTTATAAATTAACCTATTTAAAAGAGCTGCAAATATATACTTAAACCAAAGTTTATCACCCCTCTTTGTAAGCAGGGGAATCTTTTCTTTTCATACCTAAAATAAATTCAAGACCTATATACTCTATTCATACAACCTTAAGCAACATTTAGATGAATATATGGAGTTACATACTTTATTCATGAGTATCCATAGCAAATAAAAACCTAACAGCATATTTTCAAATCTCAAAGATTACAGGAAAGAATTAAGTTATTCAGCCAATGTCGGTTCCTCTATTTGTATTTACTACAGAATTTATTACTGATAATAATAACCAAGTTACTATTTCAAAACCCCCACTGTCAAAACCCCTCAGGATATAATTTACATATAAAACAAAACTAACTAGGATTTTACTTAACCCCAAACCTCAGAAAGGTTAATTATAACAAGAAATAATTAAAGTAACCAAAATATTACAAGTTTACCCTCTTCATTTTAAAACTTAAAATATATAAATATATTATCAAAACATAGATACAATCAACCAGCTTCAAGCTATAAGTAATAAATTAAGACCGGAAACTGAACTAAATTAGTTACGGCCCTATGGCCTTTCTACATTACCAAGTCAAGGCTTAAAATCTTGTTCAAAAAGTATCATCACTATAAACAAAATTTACATCAGAAAATACAGTTGTCTCGGCTATGAAATCCCTAACCCATCATTGCTAAATAGCCACTAGGGATTCATAAAAACTTAATCAAACATCATGTAACGACCACTGGCCTTTCCAAGTTTCTACAACACAGTACATCACAGCCAAGATGGGAACCCAGTAAACCAATGAACTCCATCAAGTAAAAATTCAACACCATACACCACTGTAGGAGAACTTCAGCGAAACTGAGGCTTACCAGAAGAGTCACTTTGGTGGAGCCCCGTTTCCTTGTATCTGTCCACTCATGATGTTTCATTTGGATGGGAGCCTTTGAACGGGAAAGAACCATAGTTATTATTAAAACCCTCTGTAACGAAATAATAAAATTTAAATAATGTAAAATTGGATAAAAACCAAAGGATTTATATCTGGGTTAAATTCTTTGACATAGTTCTGATTAAGACAATTATTTCAAAACCCTAGCCACTTTTCGAAGATAAAGAGCTTCAGGAAGTCACTGTCAGGAACAGTACAATACACAGTTCTCACTTTCGAACCCTCAACCACCTTACAAAGAACGTCGAGCTACAAGAAATTTCTAGTAGAAGAAAACGTGTCTCAATGGAGCTCAAGACTGAAGACCAAAGCCACGACGGGAAAAGACAAATTCCACACTGAGAGCTAAACAGTAAGAACTGTTAACCCCAATTTCAACAAGACTACACTACAACAACCCAAGAGCCATGAGTCACTTCCTCAGATGACCAAAGCACCAGGGATTGACTAAAAACACTTGCAGAGGAAATGTAGTGGTAGAAGCAGCTTTGTTGCAGAGCTAAGCAACATAAATGAAGGATATATCCTCAAAACAAAGACAATTACCCAAATGCAACTCTTAATGCAATTTAAAGAAGGAAAGCGATGAGGAAGTTCACTCTGTGGAGTGACAAACAGGCTGAGCGGCCATGATCCTACGGCCTCTCTTCCAGAGCATGGTAAAAGATAGGGTAAAGGCAATATTTTAGGGTTTAAAGAAACTTATATAACAAAAAATACAAAGTCAAAACCCTATCAAATGAGCATCGAACACGTAGCTCCAAATTATTTGCAAAAGATGGGTTTGGCACTATAGTTCGAAACCCTTGTTCATCCTGCACATAATAATGTATAAAAATCAATACCATATTTTTATTTGGCATGGTTACAATATCATTGCTAGGGTTTATGTTTGTTTTAACCATAGTAAATAGTATGGGAGGTAGTCATTAAACTAGGGTTTTTAGTATAAGCTAAAGCCTTTAAAAAATTATAATAAAACTTATACATGCTCATGGTTTCTCTCATATTAAATAATGCTTGGTATTCAGTTCTAGGAAGATACAAAATGGAGAATGAAATCAATGATATATGTATATACTTGTAACTATAGAATATATCTAGCTCGGACTATAGTCTAGGCATTAAATTACGAATACTAGTATATGATTTATTAACAAGATCCATGTGAGATGAGGAATCATATAAAAGAAAATAGGGTAGACCTCTATGACGACTAATTATTATTCCCTTAAGATAAAAAGTATTAACACTTAGTTTAAAAAAAACATTGGTAATAAGGCATATCAAATTGTGAATAGTTATAAACAATCATGTTTACTTAGTACTAGTGTTAATGTGTAGTTTAGATCAAAGTATTGTATGACCACAATTGGATCATAGATATTCTAGGTACTGTAACTCTTTAATGGTAGAAAGAAATCTGTACCACAAGATGCATATACTAGAATTACATACAAGTTTTCAACTGAAAATCACAGGATGAAAGTTAAATGAACAAGTTATGTGATTGTAAGCGTAACTGAGCTAAATCCAGTTTAATAAAATATTGTTATTACTAACAATTATGAATATTTATAACAATAAATATCAATGATACCTCTTACTTGGCTCAAGCTATAAAACAAATAATTTAACTAGCAATTTATTCTATGCTAGTGGAGATGATAAATTTTGATCTAGAAAACTAGTAACAAACTTCTTACCTATAAAAGACCTGTAACAGAAGCATCACTTCACTGCATTAGCTATAAGCTAAGTAAGCCTCAATCTCAACTGAAGTTCTTTCCTACTTGTTGTAAGACAGTAAACAAACTTAATACTAGAAGACAAACATATGTTTATGTTTCCTGTTACATCAAACCATAAATCAATTCCCTTAAACATGGATTTATGAAAAACAAACTAGTGAGTAATCGAAACTAAAAATTTACAAAATAGTCCATTCTAGTTTTATAAAGATTAAAGTAACCGTTAGCAGCTAATTATTCCTAGGTATTGATGAATGCGAACATTTTATGTTACATGAAAAATTTTAAATTTTTACGAATTTTTGGAGTATTACATAGAATCTCTCAGCTTCTTCAAATTTTCATCCATTGGAGTAGCTATGGACTTGTATTCCAACATTTTGAATCTCTTCAGTATATCCATAGTGTATTTTTCCTTAACCTAGGAAAATCGTATTCTTCCTTTATCATACTTCTAATCCCAAGAAGTAATGCATCAACAATGTCATTGATAAAGGTTGTATTGGCATTCAACTGATACAACTTCCATGCCATAGATGAAATAGAAATAATTGATCTGATGGAAGTATATCAAGTCATAGAAGAAAATGTATCACATAATCGACTCCCTCTTTCTGAGAGAACCCTCTGGATACAAACCTAGCCTTGTATTTTCAATATTTCCATCTGCTCCATGTGGAGTTTCATGCTCCTCTATACTCTGCAAAATCTTTCATGCCCATCTGGATTACTACCATATATGTGGGAGCATCATCTGGCTCAACTGGATCAATGGGATTGATCAGTTTATTCCTTTCTTAAAACTACCTCTCAATGTTTGGAGGGGAGATGATCCCATCTCTTCATCATCATCGATATCCATATCCGATCCTATTCCTTTTCGGATATCCATTTCTTCTTCAAAGGTTACATCTCAACTGAATTTGATTTACCTCAATCCTGGGATTTATATTTTGTAATGCCTTGAACACTTGCAATATCCCACGAATGGTCCCTTCTTTCCTGAAGGCTCTAACTTGGGCACGTGAATGTAGACTGGAAAGTATGTATCCATTTTGGTGACGACCAAGTTCATCAAGGATCCTTCAATTGTTTTTTTTGAGTCATGACATCAATTTCCTCAGGTTTCTATCATATGTAATAGACTAGAATCCTTTTCTTTGAGGGATAAATCCCTTTGTCTCTTAGAATCCGGTTGAGTAAATCTTGTTGAAGCAGTAGATAGACCGACATTTGTAGAATATTTCTACTTCTGATCACCAAATCTATACATGAGATTATATTGTGTCTAAGAGTCATAATACATGCTTCTATAGGATTTCTAATTTCATCCCATTCGTATATCAATGGGATCACTTGTCCTTGTAGATCATGGCATTCCCTTTTGTAGTTGTGTGGGTGGGATCCCACTATCATAGTCCACTGATCTTCATATGCTTGATTGATGATCATCACAGTCTAGATCTTCATATAATTTCTTATAATAAGAACTTTGAACAATCATCCTTCCTTGGATCCTATTGAGGAGGGTCTTATTCTACATCAGTAGTTGAAGCTTCATGCTTCCTTTTGATTGAACTTTGACAACTATTGGAATAATGACCATATTTCTTGCATCTGTAGCACTATATCTGAGATAAGTCCTGTTTCTCTTGTTTCTTCTAATCTGGGGAGGACTTGAACTCTTATCTTGATTCTTGTGATTGAAGGACTTCCTTTCCCTTCCATTTCCTTTCTTGGCATGAGATATGAAATCTTGATTCTCCTCAAGTTGAGCGCCATGAAGTATTTGGCATGTTGCGATTCTCGTTTCTTCCTGAGTGCATTATTCCTATAGCTTATCAAATTTGGACTTATAGTTTGGGTGAAAGACTCCCAATATGGTGGGAGACAATTTAAGGTGGTCATAACGTGATCATTTTCTTCAAGATTGTCTCCACTGGAATTTACCTTGTCCTGGAGCTCGATGATCCTCATAAAATATGAGGCAATATTCTGGGACATCGTCATATTCATATTTGACAATTGATTCATCAATCTGAGGTTCACATTGATGCTATTGTGTTCAAATAAATTCTTTATAGTTTTTAACATCCTCCTTGTCATCGTCTTTTCTAACATCTGAGGAACCAAGTGATCTTTAACTGAGTCCACTAAAAACCTCCTTTGTTTAGCATCATCCTTTCTCCAACAAGGTTTTTCTTCTTTGGCTTCTGGTTTTGGGACCTTGGCCATTACAAACTGTAATAGGTCATTTTATTCTAGTAGAAGAATAACCCTAGACTTCCAAGGGATGAAGTTGGAATCCCCTTCTAGACGATATTCAATCTTCATACTGATCATCTTGACTATAGATCTGGATCTGAAACCCTAGAAAAGACTAGGTCAAAAATGAAGGTTGGAGTTTTGGAAAACTGACTCCATAGATAAATGCACCCTAGAGAGGCGAGTTGAGTAGAGGTAGAGTCGAGCCAAAACTATGGGGAAAGTAGGTCAAAACTGGAAACCCTACTTTCTAATGTAGCTGTAGAATTAGGTCAAAATTGAAAATTCTCATAATTCAATTATGTCTTCACCAAAATATGCACCCTCCTTAGAGAGAAATTCCGAAGTCTCTTTTCCTCCCAAAATGTTGAGTGAAGTGCTTGAAATATGAAACCCTAGTTTCGATAGGTTGCCGATAGAGTTTCAGCAATGACTTCTTCTAGAACTATTCTAATACCATGTTAGATTTTCTTAATATTATAGCATTATATCTTAATTGAATTTATCAATAGGATCACTAGAATATAGACAAAGCACAAAACAATAACACAAGTATTTTTCACCTAGGAAACCCAAATGGGAGAAAACCCAGCAACCTTCGTCAAGAGATAATAATTCTAAGATCAGAGTATAATGAAGAAAGAAAAGAAAAATATGGAAATTCTTTCCAAATATTGAAACCCTGAAAACAGTCTTCTTCTGCAGTGTATGTGAACTTCTCTCTCTCCCAAAAAAATACACACTTGTTTGAGTTGTTGTGTTGTTGCTATGTGAAATAGCGAGGAGGGACGCCTCCTATTTATAGTATTTTTCCCACCCATAATTTAACTGGGGCCAAATTCACTTGGGGGAGAAATATACTTTTATATGTCATAATTTATATATTATTCTTTTATTGACGACTTTTCACCCCAAGTCTTACATTGTTCTTTCTAGGGTTTGTATGAATGATTACAACAATTTCAACTCCCAAAGGAAGACAATAATAATAGCTTTTGAAGTTGTACAAACTATAACACTCACCATTACACACCTCTCCATAACTCCCACCTACTCACCCATCACTCCTACCATGATCCATTTCAAGTCCTCTACTCCACCCTCCCTTATCCCTACACCTACACATTTCCCCCATACACTCTTCCTCCACTAGCACCTCTTATGTCTACACTCTTACCCTCACTCCTGCACTTCTACACCTCCATTCTCTCACCCATCCACTCCTCTCATGGTTCACTCCAATTCAGATCCCACTTCCATCACATAACCCAATTCCATTGGATTACCCCACGTGTTAAGCCCCAGTCATATGAAATTTGTAATTGTTTATTATTGTGGCACAGGGTGCCAAAAAAAGGTATTTAAGGACCTAGAGACATTATTATTATTATTTTATAAATAATTAATTAATGAAAACAACTAGCACATAAAGGACCACTAAAAGAGTATGGGAGGCCCTTATCCACAATGTGAGGGGGAATGGGGACATTTCTAGCATTTTATAACTTGTTTGGTTGATCTTGGTCCATATTTATGTCGTGGTGAATTTATTAGTTGATGATCACCCAAACATTGTGCACCACACCCATTTTATCCTATGTTGGTATTATTGATCCTAATTCATGATTTAGTGGGCCTCCTTGGTGTTTGGGTGGGTGCCACTTGTTGATTGAGACCCTTTAGTGGTTTTCTAACTCCTTTGTGGATCTTACAATTTATTTTATAACTCTCATTTTCACAAGTGTTCCCTCACTATATATTTTTATCCCTAATACATCAATTGTTGTGTAAATAATTATGTAACTCCTTGTGTAAATACTTGTGTAAATACTTGTGTAAACCCTTATGTAACTCTTGTCTAAATCCTTGTGTAATCACCCCTTTTCTATTTTGGGAATATGCCTTGCCTTGTGTGACACCTTACCTCACTAATTTTGATTCCTCTTCATGGATGATGTGTCCACACATGAATTTGAGTGGGTTAGAGTGGCTTGGAGTCACTCTCCTTGAAATTTTGAATTGCTTGGGTTGGGTTAGAGTTAACTTCTTGTGGTTGAATTATCCCCTTGGATTTACTTAACTTATATTACCTTGGTTTGGTTTGACCCCATTGAGTTAGGATTACCTTCTTTGGTCTATAAATCCATGTTTAATATCCTTATTTTGGGGTTGGTTTTCATGGTTCTTATGGATGGTTGTTGATTATGGTTATTCATACCTTTGATGGTGAGAGGTTGGGAAACCATGAATTCTATTCTATGTGAATGAACTTTATGCTTCAAGCATTGTGATATTGTATGGTGTTTACAGTAATACCAAAAAACTCTAGTGTGGTTCCTTTGTTTCCACTACTTGGTTCTGTCGTGGACCTGAACATAAATCCTGATGGTGAATGGTGATATCTCAATGGCCTAGGGGGTATGGATTACCATTGTACATGGTAGTGGGGTGGAAGAGGAAGTATGTGGTGAGGAATATATTTTTGGCTTCTCAAATAGATAATTTATCTATTCTTGAGTGCACCTCTTTTGTGTATATGTGGCCTCAGCTTGGGGGTGTCCTGTCAAAGTGGGATCTAGCTTCGCAGTGCCAAAGGCTGGGTGGAACATGGTCTGGATGATGTCTGTTGTGCATTGATAAGATAAGTGATTAATATAATGTTTATTTAATTTAATTAACTCTGATATGATTTATTTATGAATTCACATAGAAAAATTCATTAAACACATGAGTTATTTGTGGAAGAAATTTCTCACAAAATTAAATCTATTTATGCAAGAAAATTTTATGAAGGAATTGGAAACTAGTTTTTGGGATTTTGTGCACAATTATTTTGAGGAAATAATTATTTGGTAACTATACTAAATAACTTATATTTCTTCCCCTTTTAATTATATAATGTGTATTTTGATGGTGCAGTAACCTTGGAATGGTTTAAGACAGTTCTCCTTGGTGCTTCTACCTTTTATTCGCAAACTAGTTCTTCGATTGGACTGGTTGGTGTAGTTTGGAGACTTAGCACAAGTAGTGTTTGTGAATATTCCTGAGTGTTCCTTTTATTCTAATGTCTACTAAATGATATTTAATTTTTTTTATAATGTGAGTATAAATATTCTTGGTAGTGTTGGGGAAATGTCTACAGAAATACTAGATCAATTTCCAATTTCTAGCTCCTTCAATGGAATTGTTTTGAATAGATTTGTGCCTTTGCATATGAAGTGTTTGATGAAATTTTAGAATTATATATACATATATTATGAATGATAAAATATTTTATTTGTATTTTGAATTCCATATGAATGATTCTTTGAGCTGTGGATTTAATTATTCTAGTGATTCCTAGGATTAACTTGTTTTGTGAGTTGTTTAATAGACTATATATGGGTGGAAAGATACATCCATATCACTGAAAGTGACCCATGATATGATTTGAATGATATAAAATAGTCCTATGTTTCTCTTTATTTGGTATTTGGAAAGTTAAATTCGAAACTAGGTACATTGCGATGAAATTGGTAAATAGTTTTTGGATTCGAATCTCTGTTTTTGGTAAAATATGAATGTGCAGCCATATTATATGTTATTGGTGATTTAATTGTGTTGTAGCATGATATTTTATATATATGTACCTTCATCTCAGTGTGCCTAGAAACTCAGTATGATTGGTTTTATTGAATTCCTAATAGTGGTTATTAACTAGTTGTACTAATTGAACTTGAAATATTCTTCGCTTTATTTACTCATATCAGATCTGAAAAAGTACTTTATGTTGTTGTAAATGAATGCATAAATATGTTTATAATTTCTGTAGGTTCACTTTTTGTCTCATTGGCATGGTCACGTGTCAAATTTGAACAAGACTAGTTGTTACTATTGAACGACTAGTTAACTAGTTCTTGTGGAATCATTTTTATAATTATTATGTTTAATTAATTGGAAAGTGGTAATTAGGCCTGATTTACATGTTATTAGGTGTTGATTGTCCAATGGAATTGATAAACAACGGTTAGGTTATAAACAAATGAAATTATATTAAATACCGTCAATTGTGTGTTTTATATTAAGTACCATCAATTGTGTGTTAAGTGTCGTTAAGTATCGTAATCGGAACACTAATTACTAGTTAATCATGATTAAGAGTAAATATCCTTTAGAGGTGGAATTTATGTCTGAATTGGCTTGGAATGGATATTTGATTTTTCTATAAGGTTTTAGTAATAATTCCTAGCCCTTGTATCAGATGCTAGAATAGTTATTGAATTTATTTTAATTTATCGGTAATTAAAGGGACTTTGTCGTGATTGAATCCTGAAAAACTAAAAGTTAATATTTCTTTAACTAATCCTTTGTGCTAAAATTATCTAATTAGACTTAGAGAGATAACTATATGTCCCTCAAACCCCTTGATATCCCTGTGGGACATTCGAAGTGGTATCAAAGCTTAGGTTCCAACGCTGCGGTTGTTGGTCCTTCTACGGAGTTATTAATTTCTGCAATGTTCATTTGTATTTTACAAATGTGCTTAGTAAGATGGAATTAACATCCCTTATGTTAATAGAAGAACGAGAAGCCTCACTTAAATATTAGTTCAATGTATGGCTTATAATTAATTAATATTGCATATTTGTTGTTCAATAGATTGATTGGTAAGTACTATGTGGTGCATATCTAATAATTGAGAGACTTGATTGGTTTATGCTTGTGCATTGCCTCTTTTACTAACTGAATTGTTAATATTGAAATGCTTCTTGTAGTATGACTTATTTACTGATACATTATGATTATTAATTGAGAAGTAAATAATTGTCATTATGATAGTATTGACATGTACCATTATCAATATTAATTTAATGATAAGCTATTAAAATGGTATAGTTCTACTATTATTAAATATTAATATGATTTATTGAGTGGCATTTATACCCTATATGAATTTTGTATTTTCTATGGATTATATGCTTTTATGTTCTTATTTAGGCCAACATGGATGAGTAACTCCTTGGCTATTTTAGGAATGGGACGTTTATCTAAATGGTGTTTCTCATTATCCTTTTTATTTTATGCATGTAGTATGTTTTTATACTATTTATAAATTATTACTATGCTAACTTATCTAATTAGTTAGTGATGGAATTTCCACTTGGAGTTAAGCATAGCTATGGGCTATTTTTGTATTCTATTATTTAATTTATTTATTTTGGGGTTAGTGGTAACATTATTATTATCCTAGCTATATTATTATTTATTTATTGAGTGGAGAAAATGAGCCACTTGTCCCTAATGGTTCATATTCTCTTTTATTTTATTTATTTTGCTTATGGAGATGTAACTCCTTGTCTATTTTAGGAGCAGAATGAGCCACGTGTCTCTAATGGTTCATATTATCTTTTATTCTATTTATTTTGCTTATGGAAATGTAACTCCTAGTCTATTTTTGGAGGAAATGGGCCACCTATCTTTAATAACTCATTTTTCTTAATATTATTTATTTTATTTTGTGTGTAAGTAGGCGTATAGTAATGTAAGATAATATTATATATATATATATGACATCGACATAAATATGTATAATATGGTATGTGTGATATGTATATTTGTTAAAAGTATATATATAAGAATAAATGTGTTATTATATATATGAATGCTTGTATTGTTGCATATACTATAATATGTATTTTATTATATGTAATAGTTATTAGAATTACATGTATGTAATATTGTGAATATACTTTATGTATAGAGGTGAATGTATGTAATGATGTAAGTGTAAAATTTGGAGGTGTTTGAAAATGTTTGGAAGTGTTTGAGTGTTTGGAGGTGTTTGGAAGTGCTTGGAGGCGTTTGGGGGTATTTGGAGGTATTTGGAAGTGTTTGGTGGTGTTTGGAGGTATTTGAAAGTGTTTGGCAGTGTTTGGAAGTATTTGGGAATATTTGAAAGTGCTTGGAATTATTTGGGAGTTTGGAAATATTAGGAAGTATAGTGTGATCAAAAGTGTTATGTTAGTATATAAGTTATAATATGTATCTAATATGATAGTATTGGGTTATGTATTACTATAATTGTATGGATATTATGATATAACATAATAATTATATGAGTATATTAAATATAGAATATATATGTTATATGACTTGAATATGTTGTGTATATGATTAATAATAATATGATATATGATTGCAGAATTATAATGTATATGTAAACAAAACAGGCGTATGTATATAAATAATACATAGTAATAGTAAGTATGGTATATGGTATGAGTGTATGACTATGTGTTTACTTTGATTGATAAGTAATGCACTACGTGTAAATAATTAGTAATGTAATGTATTATTATTATTATTATGTAATGTATTATTATTATTATTATTATTATTATTATTATTATTATATCCCCATGTGATAATGATCATTTATAATGTTATGATAAATAGTAACTATTTGATATGATTTCTATAGCTGATGTATGTTCTTTGATAATATTGGTTGCTATTGGATGTTATTGACTAACATTGGTTGATTAATGGTTGATACATGTATGACATTGTCATCAGTGTTTGTATGGCTATTATTAGTTTTCCTTGGTTGTTATGGTTGTTGAGTATATGATTGATACATTTTGGTTTATGTATTTTGGATGATGTATTTTGATTGATGTATTATGATCATTATCTTTTGCTTGATGAACCCTAGTTGATGTATTCTAATTGATGTATTTTGATTAATGTATTCCAATTGATATATTTGGTTGTTGTATTTTGGTTGATGTATTATGATCATTGTATTCTTCTTGATGAATCATGGTTGATGTATTCTGATTATGTATTCTAATCGATGTATGATGGTTTATGTGTTTTGATGGGTGTGTTATGATTGATTCTTTTATGGTTAGTTGATGCATGTATGGTTTTCCTTGGTTGATATTACATGATCGATGAATGATTGATATAGGTTGAGATATTGTGAATTGATTATCGATGTCTGTATGGATGATGAATGCATGGGGATTGTTGTATGATTGGCATTAGTTGATGAATAATGGATTTTTGAATGATCTCTAAAGAAGAATTATGTTTTTTGTTGAGATGAAAAGTAATATGTTGTTATGGTCCTTTTTGGTTCTTAGTTAGATTAGAACTATTGCATATAAGTTCACTTTTCCTATTACATTAAAATGCAAAAGTATTTAGGTGATATTTGAAAGTATTTATCCTTGTGATCTTCATCAGAAAAGTACCTTGTGTCATTATTGAAAGGTATCCTAGTAATAACTTGGTGTTATTTCGTATATCTCTATTAAAAAGTAGGTACCAACCCTGTAACTGATTAAGTATGATGCATGTTCCTTTATTGAAAATGAACTCTATGTATCCTTATATATTCAATGCTAATTGTGTGCAATGTGGTACTAGTATCTTTGGTAGGAAACTATCCAAGGATCTTGTTGAAATAAAATATATCCTTGTGATATTTGTTGAAAGTATCTTGATAGGTTTCTTGTAGTATATCAAATACCTTTGTTGAAATGCATCTTTGTAAAATACCATAGTGATAGTTCATGCATAATGTTGGAAAAATATCTTGGTGTTACTTCATGCATCCTTGTAGGAAAAATATTTGAGTGATAAATCATGCAAAAGCATCTTGGTAAAGCATATCATGTGATTAACTGATATAAACACCTTTCATGTATCTTAGATGCATTTCTATGATTGAAATTGATTAGAATAATATTTAGTTAGATGCATTTCAAGTTTTTAGTTGAAGAAGTATCTATAGATATCAAGTACCTTGCATATACTGAAGTATTTCATGTAATTAATTAGAAATTTATTTTTTTGAAAGATGTATTTTAAGAATCTTGTTGAATAGTATATATGCTTACTACTAACCATGTGTCTTTTGGGAATGTGAAAAAAACATCTATGTTAAAGAAACATCTCTATTTCAAGTATTTTGTTGAAGAAGTATCTATATCTCAAGTACATTGCATGTACTGAAGTATTTCATGTAATTAATTACAAATTTAATTTTTTGAAAGATGTATTTTAAGAGTTTTGTTGAATAGTATAAATGTTTCCTACTAACCATGTGTTTGTTGGGAATGTGAAAAAATATCTTTATTAGAGAATCCTCTCTATTTCAAGTATCTTTGTTGAATAATATGGTTTAGTTGTTGGGACTGAGTTCCTGGATTCCCTCAGAGAGCAGTCTAGTATCCAATTCCATAGAGGTAATCTGGTAGATTGTCACCCCTTTGCTTCTACCATATCACTCTACTAGTCCATATTCTCACACAGGAAGCCAAAAAATGGGATGGTGACCCCATAACAAGTGGAGATGGATAGGAAAGTAGTAGTGGGAAGCCTTGTGGTTCTCAGGAGATGTTGTTCTGAGAGTTTTTAAATTGACTGTACTCTTATTGTGGGAGGAACATTATCGCATTGAAGCTATTTTCCCAAATTTGATATCAGTATTCTCTCATGTGTTATTCATGTGGTTGTATTCTATATAGGTGCCATGGTGACTTATTTATGTTGTCTTTATGTTCATGTTTTAGTTGTTAAATAATACTCTTATATCATGTATCGTATATTTTTATACTTCATTTTAATCATATGGTTGATTGAAATATGATTTTCAGGTGAATGTATCTTTTTTTATATTTGAAGACCCTGTAATGGGGATTGAAGATTGACCCTTGCTACTAGTCTTGGTTTTCGCACAGGAAGCCAAGAAATGGGACAGTGATATCTTGAGGAACGAGTTAGGTGAAGGGAATCACATTCCATAGATAGTGGAGACAGACAGGAAAGTAGTAATGGTAAGAATTGTGGTTTCTTAGAAGAGGAGTTCCAAGAAACACTACTTGAAAACTAAAGGTAGTGATCCTTTTTAAAGTTATAAAATCATGTGTGTATTATGCATCAAGGACGATGCATTGTTTAACGGGGAGGGTATGTAATAACCCATGTGTTAATCCTTGGACATATGTAATTTGTAATTGTTTATTATTGTGGAACAGGGTGCCAGAAAAGGGGTCTTAAAGGACATAGAGACATTATTATTATTATCTTGTAAATAATTAATTAATGAAAACAATTGGCACATCGAGGACCACTAAAAGAGTACAAGATGCCTAGATCCACAATGTGAGGGGGAATGGGGACCTTCCTAGCACTTTAGAACTTGTTTCGTTGATCTTGGTCCATATTTATGCCTTGGTGGCTTTATTAGTTGATGATCACCCAAACATTGTACACCACACCTAACATTTGATTATTTTAGCCTATGTTGGTATTATTGATCCTAATTCATTATTTAGTGGTCCTCCTTGGTGTTTGGGTGGGTGCCACTTGTTGATCGAGCCCCTTTGGTGGTTTTGTAAATACTTTATGGAGGTTACACTTGCTTTGTAACTCCCATTTGCAAAATTGTTCCCTCACTGGATATTTTTTTCCTTAACACCTCAAAAGTTGTGTAAATAATTATGTAACTCCTTGTGTAAATACTTGTGTATATCCTTGTGTAAATCTTGTGCAAATCCTTGGGTAACCCCCCTTTTCTATTTGGGAAGATGCCTTGGCTTGTGCGACACCTCACCTCACTAATTTTGATTCCTCTTCATGGATGATGTGTCCACACATGAATTTGAGTGGGGTGGAGTGGCTTGGAATCACTCTCCCTGGAATTTGAATTGCTCGGCTTGGATTTGAATTAACCTCTTGTGGTTGAATTATACCCCTTGGACTGACTCAAATTGGATTACCTTGGTTTGGTTTGCCCCATTGAGTGAGGATTAACTTCTTTGGTCTATAAATACATGTTTTATATCCTTGGTTTGGGTTTGTTTTTTATGGTTCTTTTCGATGGTTTTTTATTATGGTTATGCATACCTTTGATGGTGAGAGATTGGGAAACCATGAATGCTCTACTAGGTGAATGAAATTTATGCTTGAAGCACTGTGATATTGTATAGTGTTTGTGATAACCCTAGAAAACTCTAGTGCAGTTCCTCTATTTCCACTGCTTGGCTCTGTCATGTACCTACACATAAATCATGATGGTGAATGGTGATATCTCGATGTCGTCAGGGGTATGGATTACTATTGTACCTGGTAGTGGGGGTGGAAGAGGAAGTATGTGGTGAGGAATAGATTTTTGTATTCTCAAAAATATACTTGAGATATTTGAGTGCACCTCTATTGTGGATCTATGGCCTTGGCTTGTGGGTGGCCTTTCAAAGTGAGATATGGCTTGCAGTGCCAAAGGTTGGGTGGAACATGGTCCGGATGATGCCAGCAGCACATTGATCAGATAAGTGATTTATATCATGTTTAAGTAATTTACTTGGGTTTGATATGATTTATTTGTGGATGCACATGAAGTGTTTGATGAAATGCATGAGTTATTTGTGGAATAAACTTCTCACAAAATTAAATTTATTTATGCAAGTAAATTTTATGAAGGAATTGGAAACTAGTTTTTGGGATTTTTTTCACAATTTGTTTAAGGAAATAATGATTTGGTACCTCTGATAAACAACTGATATTTATTCCTATTTTCATTATATAATTTGTATTTTTATGTTACAGTAACCTCGGAATGGTTTAAGACAATTCTCTTTGGTGCTTCTACTTTTTATTCAAAAACTAGTTCTTTGATAAGATTGTTTGGCATAGTTTGGAGGTTTAGCACATGAAGTGTTTGTAAAAATTAGGGAGTTTTCCTTTTATGATTATGTCTGATAGATAATATTGACATTTGTTTTATAATGTGATGATAAATATTCTTGGTAGTATTGGGGAGATGTCTACAGAAATATTGGATCAATTTACAATTTCTAGCTCATTCAATGGAATTGTTTTGAGTAGATTTGTGACTTTGCATATGAAGTGTTTGAAAAAATGTTAGAATGGTATATACATATGTTATTAATGATAAAAAAAAAATTATTTATAGGTTTTATTCCATATGAATTATTCTATGATCTGTGGATTTAATTATTCTAGCAATTCTTAGAATTACTAATCAATTCAGATGAGTAAAATTAACTTGTTTTGTGAATTGTTTAATGGAATGTACATGGGTGGAAAGATAAAGACATATGAATCTAACCAACCCATGATACTATTTCCATGATCTATAATATTCATATATTTCTCTTTATTTGTAATTTGGAAAGTTAAATTGGAAACTAGGTACATTGCGGTGAAATTGGTAAATAATTTTTGGATTCAAATCTTTGTTTTTGTAAAAGATGGATGTACAAACATATGATCTGTTATTGGTTCTTTACATGTGTTGTAGAATGGTATTTTCCAGATCTATACCTTCACCTATGTGTGCCTCAGAACTCTGTACAATTGATTTGATTGAATTCCTAGCAATGTTTATTAACTAGGTGTACTTATTGAACTTGAAATACTCTTTGTTTATGTACTCAGATCATATATGAAAAAATAATGTATTTTTCTATAAATGCATGCTTAAATATGTTTATAATGGTTGTATTTTCACTTTTTAGTTCATTTTCATGGTCGTGTGTCTAATTTGAACAAGACTAGTTGTTAGTATTGAGCGAGTAGTTAACTAGTTATTGTGGAATCATTTTCATAATTACTATGTTTAATTAATTGGAAAATGGTAATTATGCTTGATTTACATGTTAGCAGGTGTTGATTATCCATTGAAAGTTATAAAAAATGGTTAAGTGATGAAAAAATTAAATTATATTAAGTACTATCAACTGTGTGCTAAGTGTCGTTAAGTATCGTAATTAGAACACTAATTACTAGTTAATCATGATTAAGAGTAAATGGCCTTTAGAGGTAGAATTTATGTCTGAATTGGATTGGGATGGATATTTAATGCTTTTAGAAGTTTTAAGTAATCATTCCCATCCCTTGTATCATATTTTGGAATATTTATTGAATTTATTTTAATTTATTGGTAATTAAGGGGACTTTGTCGTGATTAAATCTTGAAAATTTAACTTTAATATTTATTTAACTAATCAATTGTGCTAAAATTATATAATTATACTTATATAGATAATAGTATCTCCATTTTAATGTTCCACATTCTATTATGCATACCTGAACACTAATTACTACTGCAAATTGAATGAAATTTCTGATATAAATTTACAAACACTCAATGAAATTTCAGACTAGGTAATTCAAGGAGTTGTGCTGGGAAATTTGTAGGTGTGGGAGAAGGCTGAGGGAGGAAAACAAGGGTAAGTTTTAAAATTTTGAATTTATTTCCCCTAACACATTTATATTGGGGACCATTCAAGTTTCATATTCTTCTATGCAGAAACATACTCCCACGCTTCTGGGGCACCCAACCGTGAAACTAGGAAAATGTATTCAGTCCCATCAACTAGGGGCTTGGTTAAAAGAGAATAGATTTTATCAGCCCTTTATACATCATAAAATATGTTTTGGTACATTTTTTAATAGATCTGGAGAGGTATGGAGCATTTAGGAAAGAATTGGGGTTTTTAGGCAATTTTGGCCTAGGGAAGTCTTAATGGAGGCTCCCAAAACACTGTACAGCCTCAAATAATTTATGATATGGAATTTTTTATGGATATTTGGGTTATTAATTGACACGTATCAACTTATAGAATCGAAAAATATTGAATATAACTCTCTGAATTGAAAGAACGGCTAGACTAGTCAAATTTAACTAGTAATCTAGCTAAGGTGTGTAAGTAAGCTTGGAATTCGTAAAAGAACTGTATTAGACCTGATAAATGAATTTGAAAGAAAATAATGCATATTATTACATCATATTAAACCATCCATACTCATTCCTATGAACAAGGCTCAATTATTACTTCACTAGAATGCTCAAATCCTTCATTTTGATGACTAGTTAAGCTTATACATGGAAATCTAAGTATGCAAACTTAATGAACAGATTTATTGCAACCTGAAAGAGATAAATAAAAGTATTTATCATATTTTACACATAATAAATAAATATATTGACTGAACATTACATTAGAGGAATCAAAATGATGGGTAGGTGGCCCAAAATTAGACATGAGAGACTGAGAGCATAGGTGAAGCTTGGGCTTCATTGGAGCTCGACTTGAATGAGATGGAGGCTGAAAAATATGACTGATAATACTTCATTGGATGAAAATTATGTGTTCCATACCTGCAAAGAGAATTGAATGGGAATGACGAAGTGGGGAAAGGAAGGTTTGGGGCTCATCTCCCAAAGCTCTAGGGTGCATCACTCAGAAAAATATGCTCACATATCATTAATCAATTAATTCATCAACCATTCTATGTGAATGAGCTCAAATTATTCTTTAACGGATCTCTGGGAGACATGTTTAGCAAGTAGAGGCAATAGGCGACTTGTGAGAGCAAGTCAACACCTAAATACATAATCCTATCCAATTCATGGGCCCTCCTTGTGAAAATTGGAATGTAGGGTCCATGTGGAGATGTTTTCATGTCCAAGTCATCCATATTAATTAACATTTGCACCCTCCTTAGTCAAATATTTGTTTCTTTTATCCCTCACAGCTTTATGTTTTTCCCTTTTTTTGAGACTGAGTCTCTAAAAGGAAACTACGCACTCCTTTGCCAAAACTTTCCAAGTTTTGTTTTGACAGCTTTTCTGAGTCTCCAAAAGAAAACCGTTCCCTCCTTTTCCAAAACTTACCTTATTTTGTTATGAAATCTGTTGTCATATATTTTGGGCACTTTTCATTTTCTCTCTGATTTCTTTTGGCATAGAGTTTCTACTTTCCTGATCTACTCCCTTGGCAAGTTCGATTTCCAATTGTGCCTGACATGGAAAGCTCAATTCCACATGTTATTTGCACATTAATTAATTAATGGAAATAATTAAAATCAATTACATGCCTTAACAATAATTATTTAGAAAAACTTCCCTAGGATAATTAATTAATGTGTCTTTGTCCCCCCCCCCCTAGGTTTTTAGCAAGGGCCACACATTTGGTGGTCAAAATTGTGGGTAAATGACAGTCCTCCCCTCCCAAATCTGCTCATCCTCAAGAAGAATCACTCCAGAGTGCTGTAAATTTGTCCATTGTATAGGAGAACTAGAGCATGAACTCATGTGAAAAAAAAATTGAATTACTCCATTAAGCCAACATGTAAATTTTCTCCAAAACAAGCAATGCCAGGGTCCCATTGCTTGCATGGAACCCCCTTCAGTGAGAATGCATTCCCATGCAACTTATCAAACCAAAATATGTCTGGATCCCATTTCCTCAACGGTAAGTATCCAAACATTAGTATCCAGCATAAAAAATTGATCATCACAGGAAATGAGATTCATGATGTGGAAACCATACCACTACACTGAGAATTGGAGACTCTCAATGCAAAATCAAAAATCTGCAAGACTTCCCCACCCAACATAAATTTCTTTATGTTCTTGATGCACACTAGCACTGAAGCTCATAGTTTTTTTCTCGCAATGGCATATTTGTGAGTCCCATGTCCAACCCCAATGAGTATAGGAGTCATCCAACCAACATGGATTCCCAAAATTCTCAAAATAATATGATGCATCACAATTATCTCCAGAAATTCAAGCTTGAAAAACAAATGAGTGTCCCCTCATCCAACCTACGAAGGTACTTACAATCCAACCAAAAGGTCCATGTGAACACCTCTAATGGATAAAATCTCTTCCACTAGTCAAAGGGTACAAGAATCCATCAAAATGTGTGGATTTCTTTCACCAAGACCACCTTATGCAAGATATTTTTCTCATCAACTCCTCTTGGCAGTTTGGTTGCTCAGCTTCCTTCCACTACTCATGAGCAGAATTTTTTCTACAAGAAGACTCCATGTGTGACATGTAATCATCCACCCAATCCATATGTGGATGAATGGAATCAAGTGACATCAATATGTGCCTATGTGGCTGGTGGGAGGGTAATTTTTCATTTATTAAGTCATTATAAACACCTAGGAAAGCCTCCAGCTCTTCCTATTGCACCAACAAGGAAAATTCATTCTCCAAATTTTCATCCCCACTTAATGAAGCTCAAATAGAGGTGTGGGTAGAACTGTGAATCATATCTCTGCAATACTTATCCACCCAAATTATGGCTTCCTATTCTTCCTCAATGGCTGATCCAACTGAGGTGAGCTCATCTGTCTATTCCATGGAGAAGAGACTCTCTCCAGAAAAAAGCTCCATATTTCTCTAGAAAAGGTCAAGTGCTTGGTTCTAATCAATATTGTTTGCACAATTCTCAAGCACATGCAAAACCAAGTGCATCTCATGATCCACCATCTCATGATATTCCTCTATATGTTCAATAATGCAATCAACCTTGTGACTATGGTTGAATGGTGTGTAGGAGGGTAGGTGAGATCTTTGCAACTTCTCTTGAAATTTCTCTATCTCCATCTTGGACTCTTGGAGTGCACGTTGAGTGATATTCAAGGAATATTGGGTGGTCAATAATTCTTCTGTAATCTTGCATATATATTCTTCATCCTTCAAGTATGCTCCATACAATAAGTCTATAACCTCAAGCAGATTGTCTCTATCAAAAAAAAAAATGCAAAAATTTACCTTTGACGCTTTACATGGCCTTTTGAAACTTCTCCATGTCTTCAATGGAGGATTTCTCCTCCAACTTCCAATATATATTTTTCATCAATGTATAGGTTCTTTGGAGAGTGTGTATGGCCTCTCTCTTTTTTCACTCACTCATCTTCAGTGACCTTGCAAGAAAATGAGTTTCTTGCGGATGAACCTCTTCTTCTTCCCTCTCTTTGGGATCAACTTCATGGAAATCTAGTGGTGAAGTGGTAGTTGATCTTGGAACCTTTTCTTCAAGTGAAATATCTATGTCACCAACATATATATATGGACATCCCACGATACATGTCTGGGTGAAATTTGAGCACCTTTCAGTAGGAACTCTACCAAGCATGTCCAGAGTGTTTCTCATCCCTCTGGATTGCTTTTCTACATCACTAGTGATAGGGTCAAGTGAATGAACACTATGCTCATTTCTTGCACAATCCTCAGTAGTAAATATTTAATTTGTGTATTTCATGGCTGAAACAAATTTCTCTTTATGATCATGGAAAAATTCACCTTCTCCTTCACTGCAAACACCTTGCAGCAACTTGCACTTCTCTTCAAGAATTTTTCTTTTTGCTTTCCCACCTACAAGACTAGATGGATCATAGCTATCCACAATGGTGATCCTGGCATTTGGATTCTCACTTAGTTCAATCCTCTCCTCTGATGTGTATGCAACTTCATCATGCTACAAGAGATTCCAAAAATCAGAACTGTGTGCATCCCTTTGCACCATATTTTCCTCCTTCAGATTTCCTATTTCACACCCAGCTAGTGGGGGCCTGTCTTCCACTTCATTGGGAAGTTCAAATTATGACTTCAGATCTGATATTTTCCTTCTTTTGGATATGATACAAAATATCCCTTATCATCATTGACGGTATCACCCTCCTCTGCATTGATTTTTGGCTCACTAACAGAAAAACTAGTAGCAAATTCATCTCCCTCATAATTGTCCTTCATCTTACAGTCTGCATATGCAAGTGAAGTATTTTCATCCTCTCATGTATCATATGGTGGTACATGTACATGTTTTCTGTAAAAATCATAAATTTTATTTTCCATGTACTTAACATTACCATCTTCCCGAAGTGTTTCTATGGTGGCCTACTCCTCCACCAATTTGTTTGATTCACACCCAAGCGGTGTGGCCTTGTCTTCTTCTTCCTTATGTGGCTCCAAAGGTGACTGTAATTATTATTTATAACCTCCATTTGGATATGATCCAAAATGTGTCTCTCCACCCATACATGATCCAACATATCTATCAATAATTTGGAGATCACCCATAAAGAAATTGGAAGTGCATTCATTCTCCAAACTACCAACAACCAAATTTTTTACTATTGGGTCTTCATCTGCACATGGATTCTTTTCATCTTCTTACAAGGAACTTGAGGCTTCTTCCTATTGAGTGTTCCTCAACTCACAGCTCTTGGACACTCTGTTAGAAGAAAAAACAAAAATTCTCCTAATGCATGGGCAAGCAAATGGCTTTGATGAATCTTCCCTTTCTGCTCCAGCTGGTAAACAACTAATCTCCAATTTTTGGTACACTTCATCAACCATGGGTGCAGTATTTTTTATGTTTTTCCCACAATGGGGATCTATAAATGGCTTATGTATCTCTAGATTACATAAATTTAGAAAATATAAAACCTCCTCTATCTATTATTTCAAGGCACGGGATTCCATGAAATACTAGGAATATTTCTTAGAGTTCTTCCCATTGAACACTTGACCATCGACACTAGTAGATTTCTGCCAAATGGATTCCTCATAATATGGAGGAAAGAAATCATCAAAACCATACCTAAATATTATACCTGAGGCACTACATTTGGTTTGTTCATAATATTCTTCTTCATACTGCTCAATGTCTTCTTCATACACGCTTTTGTACTCTTCATACTACTCATCAAAGTCTTGCTCAGAGTATGGTAGGAGCCTCATGGCTGCAACTTTCTTCATTGAGAGATTTATTTCCACTGGATAATCTAAGGAAAGGGATCTGATACCACTACAATTTTCCAAATTCTGGTATGCAGACCTGAACACTAACTACTGCTGAAAATTGAATAAGATTTTTGATATAAATTTACAAATACTCAATGAAATTTCAAACTAGGCAATTCAAGGAGTTGTGCTGGGAAATTTGCAAGCGGTGGAGCAGGATGAGGGAGGAAACCAAGGGTAAGTTTCAGAAAAGTGAATTAATTTTCACTAACACATTTATATCAGGGACCATTTGGTTTTCAAAGTCCACTATGCAAAAACCTACTCCCACGCTTCTGGGTCACACAACCGTGAAACTAGGGAAATTTATTCAGTCCCGCTGACCAGGGGATAGGGGAAAAGAAAATATGTGTTATCAGGACTTTATAAATCATAAAATATTTTTTGGGATATTTCATAACATATTTGGATAGGTATGGATCGTTTAGGAAAGAATTGGGATGTTTAGGCAATTTTGGCCTAGGGAAGTCCAGCGCAATGGAGGCTCCCAAAACACTATACAAACTCAATGAATTTACAATATGGAAAAATATATGGATATTTGGTTCATTCAGTGACATGTATCAACTTACAAAATCGAAAATGACTGAATATAACTCTCTGAATTGAAATAACAACTAGACTAGTCAAATTTAACTAGTAATCTAGCTAGGGTGTGTAAGTAAGCTTGGAATTCGTATAAGAACTGTATTAGACCTGTTAAATGCATTTGAAATAACATAATACATATTATTACATCATTTTAAACCATCCAAACTCATTCCCATGAACAAGGCTTAATTATTACTACACTATAATGCTCAAATCCTTCATTTTGATGACTAGTTAAGCTTATACATGGAAATATGAGTATGAAAAATTAATGAACAGAGTTATTGAAAACTTAAAGAGATAAATAAAATTATTTATCAGCTGGTACACATCAGAAATAAATATATTTACTAACCATTACATCAGAGGACTCAAAATCATGGGTATGAGGCCCAAAATTAGACATGAGAGAGACTAAGAGCATAGGTGAAGCTTGGGTTTCACTGGAGCTCAATTTGACTGAGATGGAGGCTGAAAAATATTACTGATAATACTTCACTAGCTGAAAATTATGCGCTCCATACCTACAAAGATAAGGAAATGGGAATGAAGGAGTGGTGAAAGGAAGGTTTGGGGCTCATCTCACAAAGCTCTGGGGTGCATCACTCAGAAAACTATGCTCACATAGCATAAATTAAATAATTCATTAACCAAACCATGTGAATGAGCTTGAATTTTTATTTAATAGATCTTTGGGTGACCTATTTAGCAAGTAGAGGCAATAGGAGACCTATGAGAGCAAGTCAACACCTAAATCCCTAACCTTAGCCAAATCGTGGGCCCTCCTTGAAAAAAATGGAATGTAGGGGCCATGCATAGATGTTTCATGTCCAAGTCATCCATATGATTTAGAAACTATGCCCTCCTTAGTCAAAGAGTTGATGATTTTATCCCTAACAGATTTATGCTTTTCCCTGGTTTTGATATTGAGTCTCCAAAAGGAAATTGTTATTCACATAGTAGGACATGTACTCATAGCGGATTGTGTACAAGACTTTCCATATTGATGGAATTTCAGATATGCTACCTCCTTGATCGTGCTAGTGTTCATGATATTTCATCTCTTGTGACTTGATTCTAGTGTATGTCAGATATCTTCAGCCATTATGGAGATCTTGATCCATTATATATCTTTAGCTTTCATGGATACCATGATCTGTTGTATATCTTCAACATGGAGATTCTGATATATCTATATTGTACATGGTGATGACCACACATGTCATATTTTGTATCATGCCTATTCATGTCCATTGTACTCTTATGTATCTGGGACTGCTATATGTACTTGCTGTTATGTGCAAAGTTTGATTATTGTATTATACTATTGGATGGCTAGTTCTTCCACCTGGTTCTTCATCACTCCACTTCTGGGATGGACTTATAATGTATTTCAGCCATCGTATCACCCCTCTGACCTCACACATTAGGGGGCATCTGTTACAGCTGATTTTACCACACATGGTGGATCACACCTTTATGGCTTTCCATGTCCCTCTGTAGACTCTTTGGACCCCATGGACCATTTTTGTACCTTTTATGTTTCCAATATCTTCCCTAAAAACATGCATTATTTTCCATACGCGCCTTTTAAACCTATTCTCGCATATATACACGGATATGACCCTCAAACCTGCGTACATCGGGATGTGTGCAAAAGGCCAAATAGTTTTGGAGTTTTCCTTGATGTGGATCTGAGTCACTTGTCTCTTGGCCTTCCATATTCCTTGAGATCACTTGGATTTGACCTTCCATTACCCCATTGAAGCACTATATAAGGAACCCTTTGGATACATTAAAGGAAGAGGAATTGAAGAGTAAGAAAACTATAGTCCATTGTTGTCGGAGCTTACACTTGAGTCTGCATCCCTTTTTCCCTTGGAGCACTTTGTGTTCTTCCCAAGATTTCCTTTGCTTGTGAGCTTGCTATCAAGAGATGGATGATTGAAGTGGTGGAGGCCCAGGTGGAGGACTCAGTTTCTCTAATTCGTAGACGTGACGACAGAGGTTGTCACTATTGTAATATCTGATTTATATTAATAGAAATATATTTTCCTATCCAATAATGTGTATTTAAATGAGTATTGAATCCATGGATGTTTTTAAATGCTTATATGTTATTGATTATATATGCTATAGTAGTTCTAACACCATTATATAGCATGCTTGTCTTGTTTGCTGAATGTTGAGAGACAATTGCTAATACAAGTGAGAGTGGAAAAGCTCAATGGGGATCTACATCAACCATCCAGAATAAGGTATGTTTCGAGATCCTTTAGTGTTAGATGTTTTTTTTCTCTTGCATATGGGAAAGGATTGATTTATGTGGTTACTCTATTTGTTGTGGTACCCCAAGCCATAGGAAGTTTTCTCCATAACAGAAACTATGCCCTCCTTTCACAAAACTTTTTTGCTTTTCTTCTAACAGCTTTTCTAAGTCTCCAAAAGGAAACATTGCCCTCCTTTTCCAAAACTTTCCTACTTTTGTTATGATAGATTTTGTCATAACTTTTGCCCACTTTCCCTTTTCTCTCTGACTTCTTTTGTCATACAGTTTCCACTTTCTTGATCTCCTCCCTTGGAAAATTGGCTTGCCAATTGTGCCTGACATGGCAAGCTCAATTCCACATGTTATTTGCACAATAATTAATTAATGGAAATAATTAAAATCAAGTACTGTTGGGTTGTATATTGTCCTAGTGAATTCACCAAATATTTAATTATCGACCGAGTTTTTAAACTTGGAGTTGACACAAAATATATGCGAAGGTAGAAGGGTATCTAGGGTGTCATAGAAATATTTTAATAAATAAAAGATCGAAAGATCTTTCAAAATGAAAAATCGATTCAAACTTCAGAAATTCAACTATTAATTTAATTAAACTTAGACAAGACCAATAGATCAGAGTTGTATCAAGATATACTAATATACTCTATGAACAATAACTAAAAAGATATCAACAATACTACTCTAAGAAATAAGACTTGATCGAGAATAAATGACTCTTCATAAGAAATCTATTATTCATTTAGCCTCTAGTCTAGGAATTAGAAAAGGATTATAAACAATTTCAAAATTCTAACTATCTAAGGAAAAATTATAGCTACTCAATATATCTAATAAATTCCATAATTAAGCTATACATTCATTTAATCAATACACAATAACTAAACTAAATTATCTAGTTCCATTCTCCTTCAAGATTCTGAGGATATGTGTTCAATGTAATAGGAACTAGAGAAGGTGTGTCAAAATGAATTTCAAAGGAAATCATGAAACTGAATGGAATTAAGCTCTACTCTATGAACAATAACTAAAAATATATAAACAATACTACTCTAAGAAATAAGACTTGATCGAGAATAAATGACTCTTTATAAGAAATCTATTATTTATTTAGCCTCTAGTCTAGGAATTAGAAAAGGCTTATAAACAAGTTCAGAACTCTAACTATCTAAGACAAGATTATCGCTACTTAATATATCTAAGAAAGTCCATAATTAAGCTATAGATTAATTTAATCAATACACAATAACTAAACTAAATTATCTAGTTCCATTCTCCTTCACGATTCTGAGGATATGCGTTCAATGTAATAGGAACTAGAGAAGGTGTGTCAAAATGACTTTCAAAGGAAATCATGAAATGGAATGGAATTAAGTATAATTTAACTTCTACGAAAAGGTGTAAACTAAAGAGTGTCCAGTTACAAGTGATAGTAAACATTGGGACTTATTCTCTATCCATAAGCAAAATGACTTTATTTAACAACTAATCTATTAATCAAAAGACAAGACTATTTTAATGATTACTTTGAAGTTGGAGGTATACTATTCTAGATTGGTAAATAATGAAATAGATTTAAGGAATTAAGTAGAAAACTTAATGAACATAATGCAAATACAAAAATGGAGACCTCTGGTTGTTGAGGATCCCTTCTCAGCATTCAGGGGTGGCGCTTAGATCAATCAATCACTCACGAAACAGAGACATGTATTCATAGCTGAAAATAGAATTTTTATTAAACTAAAATAGAGTTTACAAAGTTTCTATCCAATGACAATGACTACTAGCTAAATTTTGATTCTCGTCCAATGACAAATTTTATAGTTTTACAACGGAGAGGAGCAGGTCAACCCTTGCAGTGGTCGACCACTCTAATAATAGACAGTCTTAAATGTTAAACAAATGATTACATAATTGTTTACGACAGCACACAGATCGTTCTTCTTGTGTCATGGCATCGGTTCTCCTCGCGCACAGAGCTATGGTGTTGATCTTTATTAACGTGAGCAGAGAGCGTGGTGTCAGGATGAGAGGGTGTTGTTCAAGATATTACACCCTTGTAACCTAGGGTCTGGGGTTACCAACCTACTACTAACTTGTATACAATCAGCTTTTTACAAAGAATGGAAAGAGAATAGGAAGCAAATATTGACTTACTCGATTAGCGACGGTTGATCCAAGCTTGACCTTCTCTTGCTCCACTTCTTTCCAAAGCTTCTAGGGATGCACTTCTCCACCTGCAAAGAGAAAATCCTTCAAGCAATATCTCATGCATATATATATATACTAATACTATAGGTTAGATGAAAATCATATAGATAACATAATCAAAAACATATTCATTAAACCAATATACATGAAATAAACTCAATACAAGATTGGAAGAAGAATTCTCTTTATTAACAAGCGGTGAATAAGATAAGAGTACAACCTAACTTCTAAGACAAGGACTCCTCTGCAACCAAAGGACTCAAAGTTCTGCTGCTCCAAGATTCTAAAGATATACAAACAGCTTAACTTTTCTCTCCAAAATTCCTTGATTAGCCCCCACCCCAACGCCTCTATTTATACTTTGGGAAATAGAGTGGTTTCAAAGGTTGGGATGGTTCAGATAGTTGGGATAGTTATGGATCAGGCCCCACCTAATCTCATCTAATTTAGATTTATAATTTTTAATGTCAAATTAAGGTATACGCAGGTATTAATATAGGCAACTCGCGTATGATACGCGTGTTACTCGAAGGGAAATCGTGTATGAAAGTATACATAGGTTGCAATGCAAATACTCACGTATGATACACGAGTTGCAATGAATATAGTCGTGTATGCAACCCAAAACTCATAATAAAAATATATAAGGCTAGTTTGAGGATAATGCATCAAGGGTCATGCCCATCTATAGTGTTTTGGCCACTTCAATCCAAATTTGTCCTTTTGTGTACCAACATGAGGAATGTCAATACTCGGATGGAGAAGTGCCATTTTGGTTGATAACAGATGCCCCCTAATGTGTGAGTTCAGAGGGAAGCAATGGTCAAAATAGATTATAATCATTATCTTGGAGAACTCAGAAGTCCAAGGAAGTAGAGGAAGTACCTGAAACAAATACATATCAATGTCATATACAAAATCATATCTAAGGATTGCCATGTTCAATATACTGGAACACTAGCTCCTTTACAATATTTTATTACATCATATGATACGGGTACAAGATCACATATATTACAAAGGTGGATCGAAGCCACAATCTACAATTATGAGTCTTCAAAATATGGAAGATGTGTAGGTGAAAACAACAAAATATTGCACAACTTAGGTCATAGATTTGAACCTAAGGTCTTCATCAAAATCCAAAGGAACCAGTACAATCCAAGCCATGTGAATAAATATGTCGAAGTCGAACATGGATAGGACTCAACTTATTATCAATCAATAGGTGATAATTGACAACTAAGCAAAGGAATTCACCAATGATGAAAGTGAATCCTATGGTACCATCGTCAAAAGTCTAGGTCTTCGTCTTCAGGAAGTACTGATGAGAAACCATGCTATGATGAGGAAGGTAATAGATCCTCCAACGGACCACAAGAGTAACTAGGAACTGGATAAAGGAAGGTAGACACAAGGGATATCAGATAGGATAATTATGAAATCAGGATAATAAGCAGAAACAGGGATAAATCCTTGAACAGTGAGCATGACACAAAGATGACCCAAGGCAGCTTTTAACTTTGCAGATAAAAAAACTAGACTTATATGTCATGTAGGAGACATGATCAATTCCCTAGGCATAAGTGACAAGTGGAGGAGTAAAAAATTCAAAGTGATAGCTAAATTGAAAGTGTACACTAAGACATGAGTATTGGAAAAATTAGAGAGTGCTATGTTCAAGGAGGACATGATGCCATCGACTGTAACCCAAAAACAAAACTTCTTCCTTCTCTTTCCTGTTAAATTTTAACGAGTCCAGGAAATTCAACTCAGGTCTCTCTTCATTTTTGACAAGCTTGAAGAGAAGAGGGAATAATGCTTGATAATGTTACCTATTCATGGATTTTACGAGCCCGAACTAGTACATCCTCGTTTGGTGTTTTGTTGGAGGAGCTATTCGGTAAGCCGACTAAGTCGATCAGTCGACTAATTAGAGATTAGGTCGGTCGGATAAGGTCGTTTCAGTTGACCGAACCGACATGTAGTTATATGTAACTATTTATAAATCATATATATTAGGATGTTGAGCCAGATCAGAACTCGGTTCAGTTCAATTTTTGTATGGACCCTTCTAATATAATATAATCTGTTATTCTACATCTATGTTATTTTCTCTTGTATCTGATATGTCTGTGTGCTTTTAATGTGTATTATTGGTAACCCTCTGTGACCCGTGAGATTACAACATTGGTTCCGTTGCCGGTAGTACATATCTAAGATGAATACAAGCAGATGATATCAAAATAGAATATTAAGAACCGGTGGGAGTGTAAGATAGCAAATTACTTACAAAACTACGTGCAGAGAAATAGATTAATGACTGCTTAGGTGAAGGAAAGATTCTTTACCGAAACCCATGATAATTTTTTAGAATTGGTACCCCAGCTTTTGAAAAAACTTCTAGATGAAAAATTCGGAAGCGACTAAAGACCAACAGCTGTTAGAGAAATTGATTTGAGGGGGAAGAACAAACCTGTCGGAGTGGTTTGAAAATATCACCTACAAATTCTGCGATGAGCAAGCTATAGAACAAAGAACTTTAGTAGAAACCATTCAGAAGAAATTCTATACATACCTTACCGAGCAGTTCCTGTGCTCCTTACTGACCTTATTCTTCAAATTCCTGATAGAAAAAGGAGTGGGTCATATCGTCGAACCTCGTCCATCACTATGCGAACCGCCACAAAATTATAACCAAGCTGAGAAACAAAGGAAATGGGATAAATTCATTGCCAAAAGGGAGTGGGAATATTTCCTAAGCAAGTAAACAGAACTATCTGATATTTCTAAAGCATCGGGTAGGCCATGGGGGGGTAGCTGGTCGTATGTCGGGGTAAAGTGAACAGGATTCTAGTCGACTAAAAAGAGATACCATCACCAACGATGAAAAGTCAACCTAAAAAGGAAATCGGATGGACAGTGACACACAAAGAAATGACGGATTTATAGAAAATAGAGAGAGAGAAGAGGATGAAAAGAAGGGAAGAAAGAAGAGAAATATCTATAGCACTGCAAAGAGGAATGAGTACTAGGGTGACAAACCAAGAAAGAAATCTGCTAGAGTCAGGTCATGACCGATAAGAAGAAGGCGTGGATGAAGAGGAATCAACCATGGAAGAATACTTGTGGATAGAGCAGTGAGAAGCTCTCCAAATAGAGGTTCCCCACGATGTAATACCTCTATCCCCAATGAATCTGAGTACCAGGATGCAAGCCATTGTCGAAGAATATTTAAGACTAAGAGATGGTGAGTTTGGTATATGGAGCCGACTAGACGACAAAGTAAATGATGATAATCATTTAGTGATCCATTGAATAGAGGAAGGAAACTGGATCATGCTTTAGGCGTACCCTTCCAACCAAAGTATCCACTTACTTTACCCGACACATGAAGGAGCACCCCCCCTGCCAAATACATCTTTGGAGACTACAGAATAGTAGGACCTACAAACAAATAATTGCAGTTGGACATCGACAGGAGAAGTCGACCTGAGCCGACTGCTTGTCAGGGAAGAAATGACAAAAACAACAACCGACAAAAATGATAGTTTTGTCGACAACAAATCTACACAAAGAAATAAGAAAAACATCCCACTACCCCCACCACCGCCACCTCCTGAAGAAGATAGCGACAGTGAATCCGACATGGGTCACGGATCAGTGCATATCCCTCTATATGAGGGTGAAGAAGATCCTAGATGACATTGGTTCGTCTATGAGTCAACATGGGAGGAAAATAAGGTCACAGATGAGGATAGATAGATGGCGCAGTTTACTAGTGCCTTGAGGAAAAGAGAACTAATGTGGTACATGAACTTTACTGAAAGAACCCCTCAAGCATCCAAAGTAGAAATTAAAGCACAATTTTTGTCGTTCTTTAAAACCCTGGATGTAAAACATCTTTTAGCTAAAAAGTTGAAAACAACATCACAAAAGCCAATAGAATCTGTCTGAGACTACAACAAACATTGGAAAGACCTCCTCATCACACTGGATTTTGTAATTGATGAGAAACTATTAATTCAGTGGTTCCTTGCAGGTCTATCATAGAAAATTCAGTGGCACATAAGCCTGGAGATGTTCAAAACATATGAAGATGTGCTTACTAAAGCTCTACAAGTGGAGATGGATGAAGATTTCCTAACATATCCCACGGATAATAGACTGAAAGAATAGCTCGAAATCATGAAGAAATCATTGAAAGAGCTAAACCTTAAGAATCAGTATGTATGGTGCACAAAATTCTCAATGGCTGGACATTCAAAAGATAACTGTCAACAAGACATCAGCCGACAGGACGTTTGATTTGGACAGATAAAGTTCTTTTGCGACATATGCCAAGAACATGGAGAACATACAACAAAGGATTGCCTGTATAACATGAAAAATGGTAAAGAATCTTGGTGTGCTATCTGTGAAGTAAAAATTCACGCCACGGCCGACTGCCACCTAAACTTAAAAAATCGACAAAACTAACAAGCAGTCTACTAGAAAAACACAATCACGCAAAACAATTATAACAATCAGTGAAACAATGCTCAAAACGAACAGAATAATCAAAGGTATGAAGATCGTCGATATGAGCACCGGTTTGACAACCGACATGGAGGATATGGAGGTCAAGTTCGATTCTCTAGGAATCACGACAACTGACCATGTCGGCCCATCCAATGTTTCACATGCTACAAAGAAGGTCATCGACATGCAGACTGCCCATACAAAGATAGAACTGATTTAAAATTTTGTAGTAGCTATGGAGTTGGGGATCACTCATTAGAGGGTTTCCCTACTATGCTTGATAAAATAAATAAAAATAAAAATGTTAATGTCTTGCCGTGCATTCAAAAACATGATATAATCAATACAAAGAATCTGTATATAGTAACCCAATACACGTATCCACAAAATAAAATAAAATAATGATTATCCTAACCTAGCTAAACAAAAAAAATTGTATAAAGATGAATGAATATAATTAAAGAATTTGCTCGACAAGAAGAAGTTGATGATAATCCACAAACACAGTTAAAGAATTAATACGTCTAGTACAAGAGGATAAAGCAGTGTCTCAATTCATTGACTTATTGTATAAAATGAAACACAACAATAATACATGAAAACAAACAAAAAATATCTGCAGTCTAAACCAGAAGGACAAAAGTGATGCCGACCCACTTTTTGACCTAGAAATTGAAGGGTACCATGTCCGACAAGTTGTGCTTGACTTCGGGTCACAAGTAAACATTATGACTCATGACACTTGGGAACAATTGGGTAGACCTCATCTATACGAGTCAGGAATATACCTAAAATTATCCGACCAAGGTCTGATTGAACCTATCGGAGTTTGGAGAAATGTCGACATGACCATAAAAGGAATATTGACCAAAGTTGAATTTGAAATTATTGACCCTAAGGAAGGATCCAATTCCTTCCCAGTGTTAGTAGGTCGACCTTGGGGAAGAAAAATGAAAGCATCGATATCCTTAGACAAAGAAAGGATAAAACTAAAAGGGAATGGATAAAAAGTCATAGTACCGATCCATCCATCCCAGGGAGAACCTTGGATAGAACCTATTGATGAAGAAGTCGACATCCGACAATTATATCAAATACAAAACAATGAGGACTACATAGAACCCAATGTCTATGGTGAACTTCACTTAGGTAATCAATATCAGTAGGATACAACTTAGACGCAGAATTGTATGATTGGGAAGTCGAGAACTACAAAACGCAAGCAAGAGGTTGCTAGACCATTCAAAAAGTGCAGTAGAAACCAGTCCAACAGTGCTTCTTGGTGTCCATCATCCTAAAAATATTTGAGAATAAAACCAGGGAATATCCTACCCTCAAACCAGCAAATGTAAATATCACACAAATCCCAAGATACAAATAAAGAGAATCACCAATGATGCATATAGAACAAGTATCCAGAAACATTGGTGAACATGGCCGACTACAAAGCTTAGTGGAAACCTTCACAGAACAAGCTGCTAGATGGTGGGATACCCATCAATCAAGATTGCAAACATGGACAACAACTTCAACCTACTTTATAGAAATATTCGGAGGAAAAAAGTTAACCAAACCAGCCCAAATACCTATGTTCATCCAAGGGCAAGATCCAGAAGACCACATAAGAACATGTGAAAAAGAATCAAAAATACTTGGGTATAAGGATGAACGTACATGGCCACACCTGTTTCCATCGACGCTATATGACCTACCAAACAAATGGTACAAAATGGAAGAATATCGGGGTGAAACATTCCTATGGCATGATATAAGAGAGAATTTTATCAAAGATTTCAGCTTTATACCATAAGACGAAAAGTTAGTCGAAACTGCAAAACAAATCAAGGCATTTATAGAACCAACCGGGAACAAAACCCTAAATCATTATCGACCAACAATAAACTTCAATAACATACAAACCAAGACAACACTAAAATCGACAAGACTACAAATGGAAAATGAAAATCCGGAAGGGAAAAGTTTTCGATGGAAATCATACCATTCAGAAACAACAAAACCAATTCGCACAGTACTCAAAGTAGAGACAGTCGAAGACACCTACTGAATGACTGCAACAGACTTTCCTGCCACATTTTCACAGCTCAAATAAGGGATCCGACCAATCAATGAATCCAAAGCACCAGAATGGTTAGATGCTAAAGTAAAAACTAAATAATTGGACATCTCAAGTGATGATCGACCAAAAATGGCAAAAATTGGAGACTACTGGAGTGAAAAACAAACAACATAAATAGTAAACTTACTAAAAGAATTCCAGGATGTATTCACTAGAGACTACAAAGATCTCAAAGTTCTAGTCCTTGAAATGGGTGAAATGAAGATCGACATTAAAATTGATGTCCGACCTGTAAAGAAAAGACCATATAAATTAGCTCATAAATACAAAGAGATAGTCAAGAAAGAGATTGATAATATGCTTGCAGCAGGAATTATCTACCCTATTTACCAATCAGAATGGGCAAGTCTAATGGTGGTTCATCCAAAGAAACACGATCCAACTAAGCTAAGGATCTGTGTCGACTTTAGAGACCTAAATAAAGTTACATTAACAGACCCATTTCCAACACCTTATACAGATGAAATCTTAAATGAGGTCGCAGGACATGAATGCTACTCATTTACAGACGGATTCTCACTTTATAACCAGGTACCAATAGCCAAATAAGATCAGAAAAAGACAGCATTCATATGTGAATTTGGCTCATTTGCTTACAGGTTTATGCCTTTTGGACTAAAAAATGCACCTGTAGTATTTTCGAGAATTGTGGTCAAAACATTTCAAGAATATATTTACAAAACAATGGCAGTATATTTCGATGATTGGACAATATACTCTATGTTGAAAGATCATTGCAAATGGCTAAGGCTCATGTTGGAATGATGTCAACAGATCCAGCTATCTCTGAACATAAAGAAATGCATATTTTTAACCCCTATAGGGATACTATTAGGACGCATTGTTTGCAAAGAAGGAATCAAGGTTGACTTTGCAAAAATAAAAATTATCCTCGACTTAAAACCACTAGTGAACCCAAAACAAATCAGGGTACTACTTGGTCATACAGGATATTACAGGAAATTCATAAGATACTATCTAGATATTACCTATCCACTGGAAGAACTGCTAAGAGAATATCAAGAGTTCGACTGGATAGAGGAATGCAACATCTCATTTGAAACACTAAAAAGGAAGCTAGTCGAAGCACCCATTCTAAGATTTCCAAATTGGTCGACCAAATTCCACGTACACATCGATGCATCAGGCCTAGCAATAGGAGCAATCCTAACTCAACCAGGGGAAGATAGAATGAACTACCCTATAGTTTACAGTAGCAGAAAACTAAATAAAGTGGAAAGAAACTATTCAACAATAGAGAGAGAAGCATTGAGGATGGTTTTTGCACTAAAAAATTATCGACATTACCTACTAGCCAATTTGTTTATCTTTTATACTAACCACCAAGCACTAAAATACCTTGTAAATAAACCCTTACACCATGGGAGAATTTGTCGATGGCTACTTCTATTCCAAGAATTCAAATTCGAAGTCGTTGTCCGACCAAAAAAATTAAATATTAGACCTGACCACTTATCACGAATCAACACAGGAGAGGAGTCGAAGACGACCTGTTGGATGCACACTTATTTCGAATAGAAGCAGACCCAGCAGAATTAGAGGAAATAGATCAATTCTTAGAATATGGACAAGCACCAGAGGGCATGAGCATGAAGAAGAAACAAATATTAACCATGAAAGTTGCACTGTATAGCCTCATAAATGGATTCTTATATAAAATGGGCCTGGATGACATCCTCAGAAGATGTGTACTAGAACATGAAAGAAATAATATTATGAATGAAGCACATTATGGACCAGTGGGAGGACATTTTCAAGTAGACACAACTGCTAAGAAAAGCTAGCAGTCAGGGTTATGGTTGTAGACACTTCACAAGGACTGCAAAAAGTTTGTAATCTAATGTGACAGATGTCAACAACTGGGTCGACCTCTGCATAGTACAGAAATTTCCTTGATATCAGTAAACCCAATTTTGAAATTTGGGCCATCGACTTCATAGGACCATTCCCCATACCAACAAAAATAACAGGTGCAAGGTACATAATAACTGCAGTAGAGTATGTAACCAAGTGGGAAGAAGCAGAACCAGTCAACACATGTTCCAGTGAGATAGCTGCTAAATTTATCTATGCAAATATCATTACCAGATTTGGATGTCCAATAACCCTAATCAGTGACCAAGGTTCACACTTTATTAATAAAACCATTAAAGCACTGACAGATCAGTTCCAAATTGACCACCGACGTAGTACAGCTTATCACCCTCAGTCGAATGGAGAAATTGAGGCATTCAACAAAACATTAACAAAAGGCCTAACAAAAATCTATAACACTGACAAAGATGACTGGGACGAGAAGATACCTGCAGTACTATGGGCTTATAGAACAGCATACAAACGTTCGATAGACCAAACACTATTTCGACTAGTCTATCGACAAGAAGCAGTTGTTCCACTACATTTTTGACAACAAACACCTATTATAGCAGAAATTTTACATGTTGATGTCAAACAGGGAAGGAAGGACCGACTGATGCAATTAAGCAAGCTAAAAGAACATCGATTGATTGCTCTACAACACCAAGAAATCCAAAAACAATAGAAAAAGGCATGGCACGATCGCAATATCAAAAGAAAAAACTTGTCAGTAGGGGACCTTGCCCTACTAAACAACAGTTGAGTAAAAGGAAAAAGGAAAAAGCTACATACATAATCGATGGGACCCTACATTGTCAAAGAGATTCATGCCAATGGATCAGTCCGACTAAGAACGTTACAAGGCATAGTATTTCGAAACTTGTTAATGGTGCCCGACTAAAACGATACAAAAATTAAAACAAGTTTAAAATATAAAAATAAAACATATAATGACCATAACTGTCAGACAAAAAACTATAAAAATCTAAAAATAACAAAACAGAACCAACACCCATAACCCAGGATGACAAAAAACCAATGCTTTGATAGCCAACATCAAACCCATCGACATACCACCATCAACCGTTCACATAATCGACATTGACCAATGACCCCGAGGGTCAAATCATGCCTTCATGACTATGATCAGAATGAGCACCAAAATCAAATCATCATTAACGCAAACTCCAGTGACCACACTAAACCATCACTTCTTCCATTAATACACCCATCGTCAAAAACTTCAAACGCCCCACCTATAAATACCGAACCAGAAAAGGATCATTTACAGTATTTTGAACAGAGAGAGCAATTTAGCAAACAGAAAACTGAGAACTGAGAACCTTTAAGAAAAGTCGAACAAATAACCGACAAAATGGCACCAAAAAAAACCAGAGCCACAGCAAAAACAAAGGAACTACAATCTTCTGAAACCCCACTAATGGGGAGGCTAAGAAACATAAAGAATGCCAAGGTACAAGAGACCTCATGGGAGAAAACATGGGCTGAAATCAAGGAATGGGCCTATGTCAACAAGGAACCAACACAAGAAGCAGAGAAGGTAAACTACAGCTCTATCATGAACTACATGAACACACCGTTCATTGAAATTTTTGGAGGAAAAAAAGAGACGGCAGTAAAATTCATTATAAGTCGATACCACAACAGGAGATTCTACTTCGACAGACCAGTCGAGATCTCTGGCGAAGTCATTTATAAACTGACTAGTCTATCCAACCAAGGTGACCCAGTCCCAGTCGGCATAAAATAAGGGTTGGTAGAGCGATTAACTAGAACATCATCCAGAAATAAATCAAAAGGGCTAACGATTATCCAGATATAAGACCGAACGCCACAAATTGTGGCCAAAATCATAGCAACAGGGCTTACACCCACAGGTCGAGAAAACGACCTCAAACTGGATATGCTAGAGGCAGCAGACACGATAGCCAACACATGAAAAGTATACATATGGGCTCAGTATGTCGCCGACATGCTTAAAGGCATTTGTGAGAAATACCAGGAGTCGAGAGGGATTATAAGATTCACGTCTCTGATAATATGGATAGTAGTGTACTACTTGTGAACAATCGAGGACAAGCAGTTCCAAGAACCCACAAAATTCCATATGTGGATGTTCAAACCATTTGCAAATACTGGAACACTGAGGGAACTGGAAAATGGCAAAGTACTATTGGAAAATTGGATCCAACAACATAAAGTTCTGACAACCATATGGAGGGTGCCCTAGAACATCCGACGAAGTCTGCCAAAAACTGCACACATCCAACTGGAGCTGGACCATACTAAGGTTTGGTATATGTAGGGTGCAAAGTCAAAAGAAAAGACTCTCAACTACTATCCAACAATCGAAGATATATTTTGTGAACTAGCTCGACAGTCCGACACAAAATTTTTGATACCAACAAAATCCAAGGAAGTAACCCTAGCAATAGAAGAACCATTAACAGACCGGGAAAAGGAAGAATATTATAAACTCTGACTACACATTAGCACCTTCGTGTCAGAGGAAATGCCAGTAGACGATACCAAGCGACTTCAAATCACAATCATACCACCAACAGCCCAAAGGCAAGGTACACAGATAGAACAGCAGGTAGCCAATCCAGCTGAGAAAAGTGTTAGCCCAACACAACAACAGGAAGAAGGGGAAGAATTGGGAGATATTGAGTACGACAATCCTGAGTATGACATAACCAAAGAAAAATTCAAAAAGCTAGCAAAGGAAATAGCAGCAGTAAGAAAGAAATCAACTAAGACAAAAGGGAAGGGGAAGCGCAAGCTGATCCTTTCAGAATCAGAGGATGAAGAGGAACTATTAGCTACCGATGTCGACATTATAGAAGATGTCGTAGCAAACAAAGTTCCAGTCAAGACATGGTTCCAAAAATTTGTCGAAGCAGGAGCATGTCAAGGTTTGCTGAAAAAGGAAAAAAGTACAAACACCTCAATGGCCAAAAATATTGTCAACTTAGTATCTACACCTCCACCCCCATCTTCAACCCAAATCACACACGAAGAAATTCCAAAGCTACCCTCCATAATCCTAGTCGACATATGCAAAAATTCTATGCCAAAAACCCTAAAGGAGAGGTTCGACCAAGACAGAGACTTCCAGGCATACATTGGAAAACGGCCTGAGTGACTTACCTCTGTCTAGAAGATCACCACCAAGTGTCCTATGTTCGAAGCTGGTGGATCAAGGCAGCTCATTCCTCCACAACTTGTTTAAATACCCCAAAATCCGAGGTCTATGGGAATTTTAAAATCCACATTTGTGAGGAACCCCAACAAGACAGCTCAAGTTGTCGCAAGTCGAACTTCCTCCTTTACCCCAAATGACATCGCACCCCCTCCACCAGCCAATGAACTAGCAATAGATGGGGAAGAATAGAAATTGGAAGAAATCAACCAAGAAATCGATAACCTATTCTCCAACATCCCAGAGGATTCACCCCCACAAGTCGAGGACCTGACACCTGACCACATCCCCACCACACCAATCACACCCGACCATTCACCATCACCACCACCACTTCCCAACCAAGAACTTGCAACCGAACCATCTGCACTTGAACCACCTTTACCTGAACCATCTGCACTTGAACCACCTTTACCTGAACCATCAATTCTAGAAACGTCTGTACCTGAATCTTCTACACAAAATCCCCCAAATACACACCCAGCTGCAAAACTCATCCCAGAGACCCAACCAGAAGTACCACTAACTGTTGCAGACCAGCAACCAGACAATCCACTACTAGAAACCCAACCACAAGGAATTCTAACCCTTACAGGTGCACAATCATAGCAACAAGCACAACAACATAATCATAAGAGGAAGATATACAAAAGGAATAAGGACCACCAAAAAGAATCACAAGTGGCAATGGTTTGCATTAGCCAACTTGGGTCGACCACTGCAATAGACGCAACAAAGATGAAGGACAGAGATTTGGGACAACTCTTAGAAGCTATGGCCATCAAAACAAAAACAAGGATCTAGACTAGACGGAAGGAGCTCGGCGACATTGAGAAAGAACAAGTCGAGTTCCTCTTAAAATGCAGAAACCTAGCACAATCTGTGATACCTGGACCGATGGAGGCTGACACCGACAAGCCCCTGGAAAATGAATATCAGTTGTTTGAAAGCATGGTGTCGAGCATACAGGTACATATGCAAAACACAAGAGAAGAAAAAAAATAAGAAACAGTTAGATTACTGACACAGCAGCACACAGCCTTCTCAAAAGCTTACAAAGTGCTTCAATACCACATGGAAGAGTCTATCATAACAGAAGGGGTACTACGGGACTAGCCTGCTTATTACGGGCAAGTCTTCCAGCAGACTCGATAGACTTGACAACAAATTCAAGCACTTTAAAAGAGAAAGAGCACAGAAGAAGCATTTAGAAGCACCGTCCAAGATCAAATCGTGCTGGAGACAGCCAAACTGCAGAGACTCGAGCGACAAGCACACCAATGGGTACAGCAGGCACTCCCGAGCTTGAACAAATTAGACACCGTCTGCCCGTAGATGAAAAGGCTTCTGAAGACAGCTGAAGAGAAAGATCAGTTTATGGGTCCTGACATGGAAAGGATAGCATACCTTTCCATTCAAGAGAAGATGTCGACGTTATCAAATATTACAACATTAACCATCGACATCCAGAAAGTGATTCAAAATTGGATAGAATTCCAACATCAACTGGTCGTTACAGTAGAAGCAATTATTGAAGTCTGTATATAGAAATGACCAACCATCCAACTTCATAGCCCATAAAAGACAAACAAGAAGTAACTACTTTAGACAGTCAAAGAATTTTTTGAGTACCTCCCCTGTTTCTTCGGGGTGAAGAAAGGTTTTGTTCGTGGGGGAGATGTTGGAGGAGCTAGTTGGTAAGCCAACTAATTAGAGAGTAGGTCAGCTGCATAAGGTCGTATCGGTTGACCAAACTAACAGGTAGTTATATGTAACCGTTTGTAAATCATATATATTAAGCAGTTGAGCCAGATGAGAACTCGGTTTAGTTCTGTGTTTGTATGGACCCTTATAATATAATATAATATGTTATTCTACATCTATGTTCTTGTCTCTTGTATCTGATATGTTTGTGTGCTTTTAATGTGTATTATTGGTAACCCTCTATGATCCGTGAGATTACAACATGTTTTCATGTTTAGAGAGTCTGAAAACTCCAAAGAAGACTACAGGGGGGTCCTTTTTCGTCCAATTTAGTCTCCTGGAGCCAAAAAGGTATAAAACATACCTCAAAATAACTCTCTTAACTTTCGAAGAAGAAAAGGTGAACCTTTTTTGTACTTAGCCAGGGAGGTCCGAAAAAGGTTAAATTACCACTTACCCAACGCTCCTTCAAAAGCAGCATATAGCTTGATTTTTATGAGTGTGAAGGAAAGCAAGATCACTCGGAAAGATCCATTTGATTATGAGGAATGGGGCTTACAATAGTAAACTCAATGCTTTGTTCTTGGTGTTTAATGAGCATGAAAAAGACATAAAGTACACTCGGAATATTTTTCATGTTTAGGTCCAGAGCATGAAAAAGAGAAAACTAAGCTCATACCGGGCGTTCCTTTTCCGTAATTTTAGTCCCTTAGGTCCGAAAAAGTGATAAACCTATGCCTAAGAATACTCTTCTCAATTCCGTAGAAAAGAGAGTGATCCTTTCTCGTATTATTCCACATGGTCCAAGAAAGACATAACCTACCACCAATGTGGATTCCCATTCACATATTCTTAACGAGCCTGAATGGACAAGTTTACTCGGCAGTCAAGTCTATTTTAAGGAGTTACACCTAGGCCTAAAGAAACTCCATAAGGGCAGGGAGCCTTATAAAGGGGATAGCTTGTCAAAAGAGACCAAAATGAGACTCAATTCGGCATGAAAAATAGCTAACAAGGATCCCTGAACCTACGATAAATGCGGCATGATTACCAAAAGACAATGAATGTGTTCTAAGCTAGGGTACTCATGGAAGGAAATCCCTATCCACGAAAGAACAATGGTATAGACAAGGTACTAATGGTTGAATACCATAGTTCGTGGTCAAAAGTAGTAATCCTAGGGTTAGGCAATTAGGTATAAATGCAAAAATGCACATGAATGACCAAAATCCTACCCTCTATGAGTGAAAAACAACTTTAAGTGATCTTGGACCTGTTACATTAGGAAAAAAGACATGGTATTAGTTTGATTTTGATAAAAATTAAAAACTATAGGTTAAAAATCCATATTTTGAAATAATTTCTATAAATAGTTCAAAATAGAAATCAAAAATCACCATTTGATATTTTTACCCAACATAGACAAGTTTTACCTCTACCTTCAATCGCTCGGTGTGGACAACTCAGTGGACGATTTTCAAATCCGCAAGTTCTAGGTGAATCATCTCGTCATGCTCTTTCATTTCATCCAAACAAATTTTTAATTTTATGTAAAATTTGATGTTTTAAGCTGGTTGTAGGAAGGTCGGGCTATATACCCGGTTATGCAACTTAGACTGTCGTGTATATGCATTTTATATGCGACTTTCCTGAAAGCAACTCGCGTATGATACGCGAAATGTTCAAAGAATAGTCGCATATACTGCGCGACATAGGAAAAGGATATTTAGGGCCAAAATCAAAGTTTTTTGAATGAATTTAATGTTTGAAAATGGCTTTATTGACAAGCTAAAACATGGTGTTGGAGTGGAGGGAGAGGGAACATGAAGACATGGACCAAGATTCTCTTCGAAGTGCCCCCAGAGTGCATGCATTGTGGAAAAGCGGGTTGCTTAAATTCTTTTGTACCTCACCTATGCGATCCAATGTCCGCTTACTAGATTTTTTGAAAAACTATTGGGATCATGATCTATATGAATTTGACCTGCAACGTGAGATTCTAGAGATTACACTAGAAGACATCTATTTCATATTGGTTTTGTCACGACGGGGAGCTCCTGTCAACTTGGAAGGTACCCGCAGGGGCGGTGACCTTCTAAGTGTTCAAAACTACATTGAAACTTACTGTGTGCCTGGTAGTCAAAAAGGGGGTACTTGCATCCCTATTGTTCATATTTGCATATTTCCATTATAGGTGTTGGTAAGCACAATAGTGAGTCTTGCAGGATCATCCTCACTTCATCTTGCAACTCGAAATTAAATGAGAATTGCAGTGGAATGTCTACAGGGGGCTTTGTTTGACTGGTGTTCAGGTGTGATCTTGATATTGAAGAAGCAACTCTATCACTGCAAGAGAGGCCGACAAAAGAACTTTGGTTATTCTAGCATATTAGTGGCCTTTTTATTTGAGAGAGTGCCCAGTATGAGCCCTGCAGTTCCTCTGCCAGTTTTCTCTCCCCGTTAGCTTAGACTGAGTAGGTGGGGAGAAATATTCCTCCGCCAGGGCGGTGGTGTATCAGTTCAGAGTGTTTACAATGATGACTTCTACCTATGATGGGAGCGACAGCTACCAGCACTAGAGCAGTTTCCATATGCTGGGATGGATTTATGGGGTGACAGTGACCTTGTCCTCCCTCCAGGAGGAGCATGGGGCGCGTCAGGTATTTTGGTTTTTCAAGTTTTTAAAATTTTTATGAATTTTTATTCATTAAGATATATACATGTGTATACAAGTTTTTAATGCTGTAAATGTTTAAAACGCAGATATTGGACCAATACGCCCTGTTGGGCATCATCATGTGTATGTGCGACCAGTGGCAGGAGAGGATCATGGTCTGATTAGGGTTCTTGAGGGAAAGTTGTCCAGGCTTACCCAAAGAGTACCTACTTTACGTATTGAGCAGATCCCTACCATTATGTAGGAACTAGTGGTTGGTATCCCACCTATCTGGATACTCCTTATGAGAATGGTAGCCAGAGCAATGCTTGTTTACATAGATGTCATTAAGGTTGCTGCAGCTGAACAAGTTGAAGAAGCCTGAGAGAAGGATGACCAAGATGAGCAGGGTGACCAGGGAGGTCAGGATGGATAGGGTGGTCAAGACAACCAACGTGGTCAGGATGACCAGGGTGGTCAGGAAGACCAGGGTGGTCAAGATTAGACCTAGGGGCATTTTATGGATTACGATCCAAATTTTGTATATTTTTGTATATTATACAGTTATGACTAGATCTGAGGATGAAAAACTTGACCTATCTATATGGATAGATATTCACACACACACACACACACACACACATATATATTGTTGGTTTATTTACATGTGTTTTTTCAATGTGTCTGTTGTGTATTTTTATGAAATATGTGTTAAATGCCAATCCAACATATAATTCGCATATGCATCAGTTAATGAATTTTGATTTCTTGGAATATGATTAAATGTAATAAAATCAAATTTTCTTTCCAATAACCTAACTTGCTTAAACTGACGTAGTAGAATAGGGTTTCGCACCTGATAAGCTCGATTGAGCTGGGAAATAACCAGTTGAGAGTCAAGACTGAATTCCAGCTGGGTAATGCCTCGTGAAAATGCATCCCATAAAATCTCAATGACGGCCCTGTACTCAGCCACATTATTGGTACTAGGACCTAGGCAAGCGCCTCCAGAGGCAACTAGCTTTCCTAAGGGTGAGTAAATAACCCATGCGGCTGCAGCCAGGTTGCAAGTGTGACAACTAGCACCATCTGCAAAACCTACGAACCACTTGGAAGACATCTGTAACAACCAACAGATGATATAAGAACACAAACCGACAAACTATTGTACATAAAATTTATATACAATAAAATACAAAAAAAGAGTACTAAGTCTAAGCGTAGTATTTTTTCCGTCTTCGTTGAACAGGTTTAGAATCAAGGTAGGTTCGGACACTAAGTTCAATGATATATGGATCTATTCCTAGTAAGGATGACCAGAAAACCATTGCAATAGAATTCCCTACACTAGTAGAACCTAAGTAATTAATTGGAGCTTGAAAATCGAATGTGTCCATCAATGATGAATACATTCCAGCCCCTAAGCTCTCTGAAGCAGGTTTAACCTGATCAACCAATGTCATGGTGGAGTCATTAGTTTCCATGCGGCCTTTCTGAGTAAAACTAAGTTGTTCTATAGTAACCAACCTCCCTTCGTGCAGAAACACTATTACCTAAAGAATAGCTGATGCAATAACGGACATGGCATAGGTCCAACTTCTCCCTAGAAGAAAGTTATAATCCAATGGTGCAACAATCACCTCTACCTCAACAGACATTGCCTTCCCTGCCAAATTTATTTCGAAAGCTGGTAGGATACCATGTGGACGAAATGACCTTCCGTCAAAAGCAGTAAGTAGGGTGTTTGATGGAACTAGCTCTGAAGATCCAAGAGCCTTCCAGCAAGGCAAGGACATGACACATGTGGAAGTGCCCTCATCGACAACTACCCTTTCGATGGTTTTTCTGCCATGGATGACATCTATCAATAAGGACACATGATACAGTAGGCAAATTTTGACATTAGACAAATTAAACTTTGCCATGAGGCTTGATGAATCCATACTACCTAAGGCTGCTAAGAGTGCATCTCACTAGGAGGGACAACTCTGTAGCACCTCTAAAGCTGACATCACACAACGGGTTTGGGCTAAATCTTCAACTACAAAGTAATTGGCTGCAGCCCTAGCATTAGGATTGTGCAATGTTTTCTTGAAGACACCTTTTGGTATCTTGGGCATAGTTTCGGCAGGTTTTTCAATTGTAAGAGGGTTAGAAGTTTCACCTATAAACTTACCCTTCTCTGGAGCCTCTGTCTCATAGTTCTTGTTCCTAGTCTGGATTAATGTTTGGGATCGAACCATGTTGATATAATTTGGGTCAGGGGCATTTGGGGTGCCCCCTACTACATTTGAAGCTAAAGAATAATTCTGTCCTTGAGGGAAAGGATCCTTTAGGACAACCGATTGTTTCCTTTTGAGCAGCTTCTGAGCTTGGTCCATAAGCGGACATTGATGGGTCAAGTGATCTTGCTGGAAAAACTTACAAGGAAAATTCACCTTCTTCTTCTCTCTTTTTCCCCCATCAACACTGTTTGTCAGATCTGGCTTGTTTTGGTTTCCCTCACCTTTCTTCCCCTTTTTCTTTTTCCCATCGGGCTGTTGATTGCCCTTTTGGGAGGATTGTGCAAAAACATTTGCATTCTGGGATGAGGGGGCAGCCTTTGTTGCCTCCTCCATAGATTTTTTGACAGACAATTCATGGATTTTTTTATCCAAAGACTCCACAGTGGGATATTTCACTAAACCAACCACACCATCGACATCGGGTCCAAGCTTAGGTTTTTCGACACTATGTGTTTGTCTTGGTGCATCAGGGATGATTTCATATAGAATCCCAGACTGAGAATATATCAAATCTAACTACTGGGCCCTGAGGATAGCATCTTCCTCATTAGTTACTCCCGAAGTGGACATGTCCTTAGATATATACGAGTAAGGACTTAAGGAACCATTCTAGGAAAAACTCAGGAGGAATAGTGGCCTTAATGAACCTCTTCTACTTTCTCCACTCTTGGATGTGATCTGAAATATGAGTGGCTTTGTCCTGCCAAAAGGTGGACAATAAGTCTTTCTCGACATCATACCAGAAAGGATGTTGGAAATGGTTAAGGAACACATTGGCTAAGTCCCAAAAACTACCAAACACAGCAGAGGGAAGTTTAATGTACCACTTTGTTGTGACACTAGTAAGAGTTATTTGGAACAATATCAACCGAACGGTGTCATCGTTCGGTGAATTAGAGGAGCACCACAAGTGAAAGGTGGTGATATGAGACCCTGGGTCTTCACCAACTTTGCCTTCAAATTTTGGGATATTCGAGGGCAATTTGGTAGGAACAGGTGGCCATGAGGCATCATGTCTCATCGGGTCATTCATTAACTTGGACAAGTCTAGAAAATTCAAAGTTTCCAGGAAAGGAATCTTGGGTCGAACCAAAGCATAAAAAGTACCATATTGGGAATTAGAAGGACTTGTCCCCTGGTTCCCAAATGTGAAGGCGGGGTTGCACCCAGCTACCGGTTGCGAAGCAGTCGAACTGCTTTGGAAAGGATTCCACCCATAAGCCATTGGATTTTTCATATGTGGTTCATTGTATGAAGTTCAGGCTGCCTCAGTTGAGACTGGGGTTTGGAAAATACGAGTAGGTATCCCTCTGCTAAAAATCAAGAAAGGATAGCTCGTGAAAGGAGCCAAAACCGACGTTTGGAAACGTTGACCATAAGGGTCGGTGTTTCTGAACTGCACTTCTACATATGTAGGTGCTAGACCTACATATGGAACAGATAGGGGAATGTGCCTCCCATTCTAAGGAAAAACCTGGACAAATGAAGAGGATCCAATAGGACCACTCTAAGCAATGTGTACCAAAGAAGTTGAAGCAAAAGGTACACTAGGGATCCCAATGACCACCCCACCAAAAGTGCCTACTACATTTGTTGAAGCCGGTGGTTGAACCACCCAACTAGCTGGAGTTAAAGGAGTAGCAGGTATATTTGTTCTAGGGGCACCAACAAGGGGAGGTGACACCACTTCAACCGAAGAAACTGAGGTGTAGGTAGAAGGACTTTCTCCTGTACTAGACATTAGTCTGCCCACATGAACACTAATGACAGGTGAATTGAAAGGACGAACCTGGATGATCACTGGATCGTTTAGATCAGTGAGAGGTGAATTAAAGTTTCTCACAAACTCATCAGTCTGTAATTCTTCTATCTCTACTATGGTTGTATCAACCTGGTTTGTCCTAAGCTCTGGTTCACCTGGAACTTCACTAATTCCTACTGGTTTGAAAGAACCGTCTATGTATAATCTCCGCCTTTGAGGGGGCAGTGGAGGTTCCACTGTAACAAGCGAAGGAAGGTTTAACAAGCGAAGGAAGGTTTTGCAACCTTCTTGACCTTCTAAGAGGTTGATTCTCCACGATTGAAAATTTGACTCTTCACACCCTAAGGCCGTCTAAACACAAACAAACCACAGATAAATCAATACAAAATTTCCTAAATTCACAACAAACACAAGGGGTATAAGATATGCTTTCTAGAAGAAAGCTGAGAGATATTTATTTGGCATCCTTGAAGATGTTCTTAGGAACAAGTGGAGGAATCACCCACCGCCCTCCCACACTTTCCACAAGGGTTACCTTCCAAGCACGTCTGAGGTCAACCATAAATAGCCTTTCGATGTACCTGTGTATGAACCCTAGATGTCCAAGAGACTAAACTATACCTCAACTATATTGACAGTTTGGGGGGACAGTCGCAAGCCTAGTTCATACACATGGGCAGGGTAGCAAATCCTAAAACCCTATCTAAGACAGAATCCCCAAATGCACAAAAACCTTGGTCTACACTTTGACAAGGAATCAGAGGGTTATCTCCTTAGTCCAAGCCTCCACGCAGCCTCGTGCTTAACTCCCATTTGAGAGGAGCTTCCCATATAAAATCAACATAGAAAAGGGTTTACTTATTGATTGGCCAACTACATCTGAATTTAAACACTTGTGGATAGTTTAAACTTACTATTCTACATGTCTAGCCTAAGCTAGTTGGTGTATGACCCTATAAAATTAAAATTAGTAATAAATTTTAAATTATATTGTTCATTTTAAGGGTTGTTCTTAGTCAGAAGGTAGATGGCATGAAATACTGTGATATTATGGACTCGATAAGAAAAAATAAAAATGGTATATAAAGAAAATTGCAACTATGTAACCAAAATTCTTTTCTTTTTTTGTAAATGTAAGCTAATGAAATTTAACTAAGTGTCAGAAAAACTAAGACTTCTTTTTTTATAATTTTTGAAATTTTGTTTGAAAATACTGAAAGGAAAACTACTAAGTGCAACTAAATTCAAAAGCATAAGATGTTTTTCTTCACTTTTTTCAAATTCTTCAAAAACTATAATGCACCTAAATGAAAATTTTTTGAGCGAGTTTGAATAATCACAACATATAAAAATCAAAATGAAGTATAGAGGACCCACAATAACCAATTTCAACCAAACAGGAAGAAAAATTGGTGAAAAACCTTACTTGGAAAACTATGGAATAAATCCACTAGATTTACTAAAGAACAAGTGGCTAACTGACACTACACAAAGAAGTACAAAGAATAAGGTATCTAAATCCCTAATCACTGACTCAAACACATAGCACTAAACTCATCAACCAAGCAGGAGGGCCAACTTCAAGTCACTGGATGAAAGAAGATTCAAACAAATAAAACTCAAAGGCTTATCAACAAGCAAAAAGTATGGAATACAAGACTTTGGACTTATAGAATCATGCCAACAACAGAAGATCACTAAGCAGAAAAATCAAACAAGACAGGGACAAGCAAACCGTAGCCAAAATTTTATGCTGCTATAGGATATACGTGACTGTCTTATAGAGAAACTCGTGTACCATAAGTGACTATCTTATAGAGCAACCCACGTATACAAGTTGCTATATGCGACTATGTATAACAACAACCCACATATACAACAACAAAAAATTTCAAATAAAAAAATAGTAAAAGTATCTGGACAGGCTATACTACAAGTCAAATTCAAGATAAAAATACCACACTCAAAATCAGAGCAAAGACTGGTAAAGAACCTACAGGATGAACCCACAGCAGGATGGACTCCCCAGTGGAGTTGCTAGTTCTTTTGTTCAGGATTTTACACCCTTGTAACCTAGGTTATTGGGTTACCAACTTACTACTAACTTGCAGACAATCAGCTTTTTACAGAGAATGGAAAGAGAATAGGAAGAAAATATTTACTTACTCGATTAGCGACCGTTGATCCAAGCTTGATATTCTCTCGCTCCACTTATTTCCAAAGCTTATAGGGATGCACTTCTCCACTTGCAAAGAGAAAATCCTTCAAGTAATATCTCATGCGTATATATATTAGAAGTTAGATGAAAATCATATAGATAAGATTATCAAACATATTCATTAAACCAATATACATGAAATAAACTCAATACAAGATTGGAAGAAGAATTCTCTTTATTAACAAGCAATGAATAAGATAAGAGTACAATCCACCTTCTGACACAAGGACTCCTCTGCAACCAAAGGACTCTGAGTTCTACTGCTCCAAGATTCTAAAGATATACCACCAACATAACTTTTCTCTCCAAAATTCCTTAATTAGCCCCCACCCCAAGGCCTCTATTTATACTTTGGGAAATAGAGTGGTTTCGAAGGTTGGGATGGTTGAGATAGTTGGGATAGTTATGGATTAGGCCCTAAATAATCTCATCTAATCTCGATTTATATTTCTTAATGTCAAATTAAGGTATACCAGAGTATTAATATAGGGAACTCACATATGATACACGTGTTACTTGAAGGGAACTCGCGTATGCAAGTATACATGGGTTGCAATGCAAATACTCGCTTATCATACGCGAGTTGTAATACATATAGTCGCGTATGTAACCTAAAACTCATAATAAAAATATATAAGGCTGGTTTGAGGATAATGCATCAAAGGTCATGCCCATCTATAGTTTTTTGGCCACTTCAATCCAAATTTGTCCTTTTGTGTACCAACATGAGGAATGTTGGTACTCGGACGGAGAAGTGCCATTTTGGCTGATAACAGAGGGAAGGATCCTGAGTCTTCTAGAGAAAGGACTCTCGCACTAGGAGGATGTGTGGCTAACAGAACCATGAAACTGTTCTATGCTTTTAACTCTATGGAATATTCCAACTAACAGAGTCGTGGGTTGATCAGAGGGTTGTATGACGAGCTAGATGAAACTGTGCATGTTCGGCATGAATGTGTGTCCAAGTGGATGCTCGTTTAGAACCATGGCTTGCAAGACAAATCTATATATCATGCATGTTTACAAATGTCGCATAATTGTCAATAAAGCCATGAAATAATGAAATTTAACCAAGACTTGTATAATATTCCTATATATGCATACCTGGGTTTAATTGATAGTCTGAATGGCAAGTAATATGCCAAAAAGTGAAAAAAGGTAATGTCAACAGAGAAAATAATCAATCGGAATGATGACAAAATCAGGATCAACACTCCCCCGAACCGAAGAGATGTCAGTTCCCACTGAGCAAAAACAAAAAGGAAGTTAGGAAGAAGGTTAAGATGCGTTAGCAATCGCCTTTGACTTAGCACTAGAAATGGGAGATTTGAATTTGAACTTCCTAGCTTGTGCCTTCAGAACTTTGTGCCTCTCTTGCTGAGAGTCACATGGAGAATTTATGGTCTTATTGAGCTCTTTAACAATATTAGCTTGAAGGCGTAGATCCTTGTTTTCCTGATGAGCATCAGCAATCATATCGACATATCTTTTATTTTGGCTTGTCGATTGTGCTAATTCTTGATTCAGTTGATCTATTGTCTATTGGTTCAAAGTAAATGGCTCTGCAGGGCACTTGGAATCTTGAGAGGGACTCAATTCTCTAGATGGTGTTTCAAGGTCGATAGAAGGTACTTTTTCTTTAGGAATCATGCCTTGAGTAGATGGATAAGTGTGCTCAAGAGCAGAGGCTTTGAGAAACTCGGTCGAGATGCTAGCCAGTGTAAACAAGGTGAGCCATAAACGGGTTCATCCACCTGGTCCACACTATCTGGATGATCGGGCAAATGGATAGGATGAATGGTGATATGAATGGTGGTCTCCTTCTTGTTCTTGGTTCAAACCTGTGGAAAAGGTAGAAATTCATCGACCACAGGGTTAACAAAGGTGGGTGAATGGTCACGCAGACACGCTTCTGAAGTATCTTCATCAATATGCACTACTTTGGCGCGTTTATTTTCTTTGGGAGGGGTCTGACTAGGTTCATGGTCATGAGTGTTTCGAGGACACTTTCAAGCATTTAAATGAGGGTTCAAGACTTTAAACATAAACTTTTCCCAGGTCTGGTTCCTCTCCTTCAACTGATGCATGATTAGGAGCTTGATAATACTATGGTGATACATACTACCCATAGGATTGACCGTATTTTTCCTGACTTGGTTCGACATCTTTTCCAAGATCTTAAGGAAATAGAACGAAAAATTAAGAAACTGTTTATTGAAAAACTGTGCCAATAATCAAAAATTGAAATTTTTAAACACAGTGAAATTACCTTCGCAAGTTATGAGGAGAATGATAATGGCCAAAGCATTAAGGTATTCTAGCTTGACCCATTCTCTGTGAAACCATTTCGTACCCAGAAAATGTTGATAATCTAGCTTGAGAGAAAAATCATGGGATGGTCATGGGAGAAATAGGCATTTGTCCCAACTGGTACCTTCTCTCGAGAGCTTGGTGGCTACTGCAATGGTCTCTTCAGTCAGTGGAAAGGTGATTTAACCAACCTTGAACCATTTTTCAAATAATAGTGAAATATCTTCATCGTATCACTGTAAAAGGTGGAGGAACGGGTTCCACCCTGCTCAAAAGAAGATCTCCCGTCTCTCTTGGAAATATGGAATCCAAAACAAGTCCTGATAATTCTCAGGCTCGAGCCGATTAGGCATTGTTTAAGCAAGGGAAGAAATGCAGGGGGGTTGCATAGGATACAAAGGAATGGGGTCTAGATGGCTCCATGAAGATGAAGGTAAGTAAGGACGAGGGTAAGGATTGTGAGTTTAAAATGCAATCTGTTTAGGCATCTGAACGATCGTGAGATCATGGTTTCGCGTGCTTGAGAAATCACGCTATGGTTCAGTACTTTGAATTGTGTGTCCTAATAATTATTTCATATGGTTACGAATGATTCAACCATGTCCAAAGTAAAATTTGGACAATTTGAATGAATTATTTATTACGGAATTTATAAGATGCATTTAAAAACCATAATTACCTTAGTTAATAGAATGACAGAACACTTAACAATTTCCGCATATGACTTGATGAGAGGTTAAGGGTAGTAATGGTCGAAAAGATCCTGAAATTGTATCATATCAACATGGGGTTAAACAATTCATTGGATGAGGTTGAGGTGAGTCCTAATGAAATTGTAATGTTTTTATGAGAATAATAATGAGATCTAATAGTCATGGGTATGGTTTAGTAGATAAAACTCTTTTCCCATAATTAAAACTTAAAACAACTAACACCTAAGGTGTTTAGTCATGCTGCTACAATGTTACAGTTCATTTGGATCATCATTTGGCATTCCATTCAGACCGACATTCGACCCTTCCTATGATCCTCCATATGGACCCTCTTTACAAAATGCACTTTGCTAGATTTGACTGCTGCTAATTATGCAATAAAGTTTTCTAGGCTACAAGCACACAACATGATGATGTAAACCATGTTTTTTTGAACCTTGGTTATGCTCTTCTTTATTCATGAAAGATTAGAACAATATGTTGCTACTTGCATTATCCTGAAAACACCTATAATTTTTTCAGAGATAATCAAATTTTTTTATAAATAATCAGATAGTATATACAATCATATCCTTCCCCCAAACCAAAAATATGGCATGTCCTCAAGACATAAAAGAAAAACCGATTGATTTCCAAATAGTTTAACAAATAATTCTAAAATGTTGTTATCATTTTCATAAGAAACGGAAATATTAACGAGTAAATGAAGATGATTCAATATGTACATTCATCAAAAAAATTAACAGTTCTTAGAAAGAACATATGAATGATGGTAGTATAACTGATAGGAAAAATGCCATAGGAAAAACCAGTCATCTTGGACTCATTTTAAAGATCTCTCGTCATCTGAAGAATATAGAGAAAGTTCACCCAGGAGTTTGTGAGATTGCCATAGCTATGGGTCCCATTTCTAGGATAATCATATCCTAGGTATTATTTGAATTAGATGATAGGGTCTAAACCCAACTTACAGCCATTCTCTAATGATAATATAAATAATTAGCTTAAATATGTGTTTTATATACTCAGGTTTTTTTTTCAGATAAGTAATGTGTATTGTAATGCATTAACTAGATCTCCTTTACCTGATATTTCCCCGCTTCCAACAGGCCTATTCAGTACCCCGGCAGGTTTATCTTGGCACCATGCAAGCATAGCCCCGCTTCCAGCGATCATGTTCAGTACCCCGATGGGTTTACTTGAATTTACCGAGCTTCCTTGTTTAAGATGTTACTTAGCATGGACCCGTTGCTAGCGAGCCTGTTCAGTACCCTGATGGGTTAACTTTGTATAATTATTTTAGTATATGGAATTCGATTGCTACTAGAGTGTGTTAAGCCTGCTAAACACATAATTCAAATTTAGAGCGAACCTTATGAGTAACTTTATTATTTTTTCTTTTTTTTATAATAGACTGAATTATAGATCATGTCAAAACAGAATAACTTAAATTTGTTCTTTGACCTCAACCTATCTTCTTCATAAAAGATCAGTACTATTCCCCACAAGTATAAATTTCACTTACTCTTGTGTTACCTCCAAAAAAAATCCTTAAGAGACAAGTGTTGATAATGAGTCTAGGATGAACTAGTAGTCCATAGGTGTAAAATAGAACTTTGAAAACATGATGATTAGAGTAGGTCTTTAAGCAACTGTTCTAATGATAAATCAGAAAAGTGCATGTCTGAATCAAATACCATAAAATCATAAGGAATCATAGAATAAAGTGGGTAGTAACGATATAAATAACACTTTAACTTTCATTATCAATTTCGGTCTTAAATAAAAAAGGAGTTAGGATGTATTATGAGTTCTTGGAGCACTTTCCTTTCCAGGCAATATTTCATGTGTTGATTATAGAGACAAGGTTCTTGTAATCAAACTGAAAAACCACTTGTTAGATGATTCAAATTTATTCCAACAAAAACATATGTATAGAGAAAAAGTCATATAAAATTTATCAAGATTAGGAAAAGGAAAACAGTCTTCCTGTTTTTTATTTACAAAATTCCATAAGCTGATTATAAAACTGAATTCCCTGTATAAATGCAGTCATCTTGTTAGAAATGATTTTTATTTATTTGAAGAAACAAAGATATATTTACATATATACGTGAATAAAACCCAAAATAACTTAAGAATCAAGAGAAGGAGGAATGACTTCCTCTTAAACTAGCTCCATCTCCTTTTGTTGTAAGACATTCTGCACAAAATCTTGTTTAGATATTGATTGCTGGTAAAGTATAAGTCTATGTCCATTTATGACAAAGGAAGTTTGTGAACCATCAATTGTCTTAATTTCTACTGACCCATTATCGAAGGTTGTAACTACCTCATATGGACCCATCCAACGGGTAGTTAATTTCCCTTTAAAATTTGTATACCTTGAGTCGAATAGTAATGTCCAATCCCCGGTATTAAACTACTTTTGTTTAATAAATTTATCATGCCATTTTTTTCATTGATTTTGTATTAACATTGTTCTTTGGAGTGAATCTTGTCTAATCTCATCTAACTCATTAATCTGTAAAACACGTTGTTTCTGTGCCTCTTCCAAATCCATGCCTAATTATACAACCATACGAAAAGTCTTAACTTGGAATTCAATAGGTAAAAGGACTTGTTTCCCATATAATAGCTCATAGGGTGTATGTCTCGTAGTGCTTCTCCAAGTTATTCTTTAGGCCCACAAGGGCTCTGGGAGTCTATCTACCCAGTCATTATGATGTAGTTGAATAGTTTTGGTTAAGATAGATTCCAATACCTTATTGGTTGACTCCACCTGGCCATTAGTCTGTGGGTGATAAGGTGAGGACTTGCAATGTCGAATGCCATACTTCGTGGTAAGTTCTTTCATCAATTTGGAAATGAATTTAGAACCTTGGTCAGTGACAATTTCCCTAAGCATACCAAACCGAGTAAATATTTATTCATATATAAATTCTACCACATATTTCTATGTGGCTCAAAACAATGCTTTAGCTTCTACCCATTTGGTGAAATAGTCCGTGCAAACTAGGATATACTTCTTTTTGTGGGACATGGGAGACATTGTTCCTACAAAATCAAGAGCCCATTTCTCAAAAGGCTCAATCATCACCTGAGGTTGTAAGGGCATCTCGTCATATGACGTAGGTATACCCATTCTTTGGAAACTGTCACACCCTCTAACATACCTGGAAGCATCCTTAAAAATTCTTGGCCATTAATACCCAGAATGCAAGAGTTTGTATGTTATCCACTTGTCAGAAAAGTGTCCTCCACATGGCCCATCATGGTATTCATGGATGATCTCTGTCATCTTGTCCTCCCATACGCATCGCCTGATAATAAGATCTGGGTCGGTATGAAAAAGGTCATTATCAACCCAAGAGTAGTTAGAACTCTGGACTATAACGAGACGTTTCTCGTGTGGGGACAAGTGGTTTGGTAACTTCCCAATTGCTAGATAATTAGCGTTGTCTGCAAACCAAGGAGTTTGAACAGACAAAGAAAATAGATGTTCGTCAGGGAAAGTATCATCAAAGGGCTTAGCACTGTCATTATGTTGGATATGAGAGAGAAAATATGCGACTAAATTCTCTTTACCAAGTCAATCAATGATGGTGATATTAAACTCTTGTAATAGAATAAGCCACCGGGTCACCCTAATGTTGGTAATTGGTTTATTCATTAAGAATCTAATGGCAGAGTGATCCATATGCACAAAAAATTCATATCCTGTAATTTAATGGTGAAATTTGTTGATAGTATAGACTACTACCAAAAACTCTTTTTCAGTAACAATGTAATTTAGTTTGGTAGGAATCATTTTTTTGCTAACAAAGTAGATGGTATAAGATGTTTGGACTTCCTTTTGACCTAGAACCCCTCCTATGGCCATGTCAGAAGCATAAGTGGATATATGGAAGGGAAGGGACCAATTAGGACCCCTAAGTATTGGTGCCACTAATAACTTATCCTTTAATACCTCAAAAGCACTTTAACAGGATTTAGTCAATTGGAATTCTACATCCTTTGTAAGCATCTTAAACATCAATGCAACTATTTTAGTAAAATTTTCAATAAAACATCGATAGTAGCCTACATGGCCAAGAAATATCCTTACCTCCTTTTGAGTTTTTGGAGAGGGAAGATTAACAATTACTTCTATTTTAGTAGGGTCTATCTTGATACCTTGTGAAGAGACATGATGCCCCAAGGCTATACCTTCTGTTAATAACATTTTACTATTTTCATGCCTAAGGGATAGGTTTTTCTCTTGACATCGGATCAGGAACTTCTCAATATTATCAAGAGCCTCCTAAAAGGTATTACCATAAGCCCTAAAATCATCCATGTACACCTATACGCAGTCGTGCGGCAAAAATTCCTAAAACTGCACGTTAAAAAGTGGCAGGTGTGTTACATAGGCCAAATGGTAAAACTCTATAGGCATATGTCCCCCAAGGGTGAGTAAAAGTAGTCTTATCTTGATCCTTGGGTGCTATCAAGATATGATTTTATCCGCTATACCCGTCAAAAAAAGAGAAGTATTGTTTACTGGACAGGGTATCTAACACTTGATCGATAAAGGGTAGGGGAAAATAGTCCTTAAGTGTAGCCTTATTTAGTTCTCGGAATTCAACACAAATACTCCATTTCCTTGTAAATTTATTTGGGACTATCACTAGAGGAGACACCCATTTACTATCTGAAATTGGGTAGATGAAACCAGCATTGAGGATTTTTTGTATCTCTTCTTTAACTATGTCCTTCAAAGCGAGATTCATCCTCCTCTGAGGCTTCCTTATAAGGTGTATATTGGAATCCATGTAAAATGGTAAATACAAGTGTTAGGGTGTATACCCTTAATATCATTATACTCAAATGCAAATGCTCCAGTTTGAATTCTAAGGACTTTAAGCAACTGCTCTTGTTGGTTCTTGGTTAACCCTGCATTTACGTGTAGAAATTTTCCAGTGCTAACTTCATAAGGTATGGTATAAGACCCTATATGCTCTTCAATTTCAAAGACACATGGTGTATCCACAAATGTTGAGAGGTCTAAATATTCTTGAAACTCTTTTCCAAAAATATGATTGAATTTGGCAAAGGACTGAGGAAAATATGTGCAAGTTGTTGATGAAACAAAATGATTTAACACATTCTCAGTAGTATGCTCTTGAAGTGCCCAAGAGTAGTCACGAGGAAGGAAAAGGTCTTCAATATTTTCATCCCCAAAGGGGTAGTCTAACCACCACAATTTTTCAGTTACATGTTGTGTTGGGGGGTATAAAGTGAGTTTCTGTGTAGACAACCCATTAGAAATGGTCATTTCCCTATCCCTACATCCTATGAAAGCGTTAGCGGTAGCCAACTATGGTCTTCCAAAAATAATAGGATTCCGTTTAGAAGTATCCCTTGATTATACTACCATGAAATCAACAGGATATTCCCATGAAGCTACTAATACAACAATGTCATCCAGAACCCCAGCAGGTTTCACAATAGTGCGGTCTGCTAGTTCTAGGATTATGGGGGTAGGTCGAAGAAACTGTCCTAATAGTAAAGTTTCTAAGACTGCGGTGGTCATCATATTAATAGCGGACCCTAAATAAATGAGTGTATTTCCTATGGAAATATTATTTACAATTACAGTTACTACTAGGCTCCCCAAATTTGTATACTTTACAATTCGAGACTGGTCTGTCATACACTCAAACATCTCTCCTATAACATGAATTGTGGGGGGGTCTTTTTGTTTCTTTCCTGGTCTCTTAGTGCAAAGTTCCTTTATTAATTTACTATAAATTGGTATATCATTTATATCTTGTAATAGAGGAATCTTGACACAAACATTTTTTAGTTCATTTAAAATATTATACTGAGGATGAATCACAGGTTTTTCTATTGCTAACCGTTCTGGAAATGGAGGGGTTTTGCGTTCCTGAGTTGGTTCTTGCTGAGGGTGGGTATGTACTGGAATATTTGAAATATCCTCGTCCTATAAAATGGAATCATTCACAACTTCCTTGGGATCTTCTTCCTCTTCATTCTCCTCACGAATGACGACTGATTACTTGGGTTCGTCATTCACAACTCTTCCAAATCGTAATTGGATCTCATGCACAGGTATAGTCGAAATAACATAGGATGGAAGAGTTTGCAACTCAGTGTTGTTGAGAACTTGAGTTGGCTTATTATTTGGGTTAGGTATCGATTGTGTGAGTAATAATGTAGGTCATGGAAGGTTTTTATTCTAGAAATGATGAGGTCATTGTGCAATAAGGGGAACTGGAGGCACAAACCCAGGAAAAAATGGTTGGACATTGTGTAGGTGCTGAGGATAAGGATTATTAGGTATGGATTCAGGTGGTGACTGGGGATATTATTGTCCCCTCCATCCCTGTGGCCAATACTGATGCTGAGTAAATTGAGGAGGAGGAGGAGGGTACTAGGATGGCCAGTTCTGCCAACTTGAAGCGTTCCATTGTTGACGTTGTTGGTAGGGATGATAATAGGGTGGGGGTTGTGGTGAAAAATTATTATATGTTGGTTTGTATTTAGGTTTCCAAGGAGGCCTCCTAGATGGTTCACCAACATCCCCACTTTTATATATGTCTTGTAACCCAGGAAATGATGGGCATTTTTCTGTTGTATGATCATCCGTGCATATGTGACATACGAAGATATTGTTTAATGGGAATTCCCATTGGGGATGCTTATTCCTGCATCTTGGAAAAAAAATTCGCATTGTTTTGCACTCTTCCTCTTGCCTATTTTTGGCTTGTAAAGCATCTAGTTGAGAACCCATTGCTTCTAAAATATCAATTTTGAAGTTTTCCAATAGGTTTCCCAATTCTATCCTTGTGACTCCTCTAGAACTAGAGGTATTCCCTTTTAGATTTCTATTTTAGGGATCCCGAATATTTCTCCCAACTTTCCCCCTACTTCTAGAGTAATTTCTACACATCTCCCCGATTTGTGCAAAGGGTTTATGGGAGATATCGCTAGATTCCATGAGATTAAGGTTTTCTACCATATCTTCTGAGATCCCTTTAAGGAAGAGTGTGTGTATTGTGTCTTCTCAAAGGTAATTATATTTAGAATTGTGTAATGTATAAACAAAAGTCTCAAGATAATATTCTAAGCTCTCGTATTCGAGTTGTTGTATCTTTAAAATATCGTTTCAAGAGTCTCTAGGTTTGCAATACTCTTGATATTTCCGCAAGAATGCGGTTTTCATATCTTCCCAAGTTCTGATACTATATTCTCCTAATCTCATGAACCATATTAAAGCAAAATATTTTTGTGTAGCAAGGAAAAGTTTCACTTTGTGAGAATCTTGTAGATAGTTATAGCTTCTACAAAGAATGTCAAACTTGAACAAAAATGTGTCCAGGTCCTCATTCCTTTTCCCATAGAAAGTGGGTAATGAAGAAGGATGGAATTTCTTCATATTTACATCCTGTTTAGTGTCTAGGATAGGAAACCCGAAGGTAGCCTCAGTTTCTCCTTCTTCTTCGTCATTTCTAACCTCATGATGATATTCATTTTATCCCTGTCTCTCTAAGTAGATTCTATTTTTAAAGAGAGTGTACCTAGGAGGTTCCTTCCGAGGTGATAATGGGGCATCCCAACATTCTTTTTCGGGGAAGATTCCTTCCGAGGTGATAATGGGGCATCCCAACATTCTTTTTCAGGGAATATCTTCCTCCGATATGATAAGTTGTCAGCCGTGTCTTTATTAGGTTCTACGGGGAGGGTAGGTTCTATTGTATATTTCTCAATCTGTGAAACAACTATATTTATTGAACTCCCAAAGAGAGTGTTTACTTGAGGAATATAAATGAAATTGATGAAGTTCGAATCCCCTACTAGTGAGAAAGTTGTATCATTAGGTTTTTGAAATAGTGGAGGGTTGAGGGATTCCAATGGCTGACCCTCTTGAACTTCCTCAATAATGGGGTCCTTAGAACTTCCTGCCAGGGTTTCTCCACCTTCTATGGCTCCTCCTTTAGGTTTCCAAGAAGAGATACTTCCTACGTGTGTCTTCCGATAGCTTTCTATTGAGTTAGTGTTTGGGGTGTTACACCCCCCATAAAGGTTAGCAGGAATTTTCACAAAGTTTTAGGAACTAGTTCTAACATATCTGCCCTTCGAATCTCTAGGTCTGTTCATGAAAAGATAAACTAAATGAAAACCTACAATACTACTATTATTGTTGGATTTGGGGGCGCCTGTTATAAAATATGCGCAGGTTCTTACCTCTTGTCCTACCTCTCCCCCGCCACCAGCCTATTACTAAACTTCATAAAGGGATTCTACCTATTCTACCCAACAGAACAACTCCCTAGCAATGACACCAAAATGTTGGGTGTTATAATGTCTTAATAAATTCACAATTATTTAAATATCGATCAGGGTTTGTAAACTTGGAGTTGACACAAAATATATGTGAAGGTATAAGGATATCTAGGGTGTCGTAGAAATATTTTAATAAAGAAAATATCGAAATATCTTTCAAAATGAAAAATCGAGTCAAACTTCAAAAATTCAACTATTAATTTAATTAAACTTAGACAAAACCAATAGATCAGAGTAGTATTAATCTATACTACTCTACTCTATGAACAATAACTAAAAATATATAAACAATACTACTCTAAGAAATAAGACTTGATCGAGAATAAATGACTCTTTATAAGAAATCTATTATTTATTCAGCCTCTAGTCTAGAAATTAGAAAAAGGCTTATAAACAAGTTCAGAACTCTAACTATCTAAGGAAATATTATAGCTACTTAATATATCTAATAAATTCCATAATTAAACTATGCATTCATTTAATCAATACACAATAACTAAAATAAATTATCTAGTTCCATTCTCCTTGAGGATTTTGAGGATATGAGTTCAATGTAACAGGAACTGGAGAAGGTGTGTCAAAATAACTTTCAAAGGAAATCAAGAAACTGAATGGAATTAAGTCTAATTTAACTTCTACAAAAAGGTGTAAACTAAAGAGTGTCCAGTTACAAGTGATAGTAAACATTGTGACTTATTCTCTATCCATAATCAAAATTAATTTATTTAACAATTGATCTATTAAGCAAGAGACAAGACTATTTTAATGATTACTTTGAAGTTGCAGGTATACTATTCTAGATAGATAAAGCATGAAATAGATTTAAGGAAGTAAGTAGAAAACTTAATGAATAAATTTACTTTGAAAGTGAATTTGATTTAGAAGCAAGTAGAAAACTTAATAAAGATATTTTATTTATGAATCAAATCCTACTCTATGAACATCTCCAGTAACTACATAATAAGAAGGATAGATCCTATGCTAGAAGTGATGATCACATCATGAATGACTAATGTACTTTTTTAGAGAATAAAATTAACAAGTCTAATTCTAAAATCAATCTAAATCAGAATAAGATAGATCAAACTAAAAATGCAATTGACAAGTCCTAAGGCAATGATCAAATAAGATTTCAAATACAAAAGAAACACAACTCAAATACAAACTAAAGTAAAAAGAAATGAAAGCTAAGAATAATTACAAAGCTTAATGGATACTTTATGTGGTTTGAAACAAGGTCTTAATTATATATATGATTACTAGTTGATTACAAAAAATAACACAATTCGAAAACTAATAAAACTAAGCTTTAAATAAGTATAAAACAAAACAAGAAATATGAAAGTCTAAACGACAGTCCCGATGATAGTATAGAACGATAGTCTGAATGACAGTCTGGATGGCGAAAAACAATGTAAATTATGAAATAAAGAACCTAAATGATCCTGACCAATTGGTTTGTGCATATGAGTTTATAATGCAGGAAACAACGGTAACTAAGCTATTCAGCAATTGAAATGACATAAAATTCATGACAAACCACTCAAAAAGGCCTTCCTTAGACTTGAAGGTTGTCTTCCACACACTGGTTTGCTCGATTGATACCTAGTGGCATTCTAACTTCAAAACAATATTTCTAAAGAACTTGGAACCCTTAAGTTGATTAAGAATTTAATAAATATTAGGGATTAGGTATCAATTCTTGATGGTGATTTTGATTGAGAATTTGCAATTAATGCAAAGTCACCATGTCTCGTCCTTCTTCTACAACAACACAATTGAGCTCCTATAGGGTGATGATATTGGTCAATTGTGGCCATTTTGGATGAGCTCTTAAATATGATATTTTATTTCATTATTCTCCAAAATAGAACATCTATGTATTGTGACATTAGGTAAGGGAGAACTAGATATCAAATCAACTAATTTTTTAAACTGGAAGTACAAAGGCACCCCTTCAGGTGAGGAAAATATGTCTTTGTATTCCTCTACAATCTTGTCCACCTACGTTTGGTGTGTAAAGAGGCCTCGTGCTAAGTTTGTGGTGTTTTCAATGACATTTTTCCATATTTTGATCGAACTATATGTTAGGTTAAAATGAGCATCATTAAATAAAAATATGAGTGAGAAATAAACATTATAATAAGCAACCACATATAGACACACAATATACCATGGAAACCCCATGCGGGGAAAACTAGCACCAATGAAGATCTTCATTATATGGCCAAAACCGGCCATCCCGGCCAAGTGAGCTAGCCACCGCTCACCTTCAGGCCTACTTTTACAATGGAGCCTCCTCAAGCCTTATAAAGGCTTAATCACATGCAATACCATGGGACAATACCATGGGCTACAACAAACCATGTGCCCAAACCATGTGCTAGACCTAACCACCTTTGACTCGATCTCAAGTCAAGGTTAGCACATGCAATACCATGGGAGAATACCATGGGATACAACAAACCATGTTCCCAAACCATGTGCTAGACCTAACCACCTTTGACTAGATCTCAAGTCAAGGTTAACCCTAACAATCCCCCCTTTAAACTTGACTTGGAGTAATCACCAACTCCCCTCAAATATTTACCGCAGAATCTTACATACACCCCCCTATCACCTAGGTCTATCTCCTGACTTTACCGGTGAGTTACCAGGGGTATGCATGCCTTACCAGGTCTAACAGTCATATGCCCATTTACATGCAAACTGCTCCATTACAATTTTTATTTTATTTTTTTATGAGCCTTCATGGTGACTACACCATCACCATCCGTTGCTTCATCCTCTCACTTTCCATGCTCGCTTCCTTGCTCGTCTTTTGCCATGCTCCCTTTGTACCTACATCCAAACTCTGTCATTGATGTCCATATAAAGAAAAATCCATCTACCGGATTACATGGGTCATCGGCCGCTGTAACCGCTAGTTCTCTAGGAATTCTCTTCACATACATGGCTCATCAATCTTGGTCCCAAAACTGAGATTAAACCATCTCACATTTCTCTCGCAATCAAAGACTCAACCTCTCCGATCCACATCAAGCTAGGCTACGAGTACACCTGCCACCCTCGTACCTGCCTAGTGGTTCATTCCACACTTGATGCAACATCCCTGCTTTGTGCATAACAGGGATACCTTGTGCTTTTAGCATCCAGAGAAATCCAAACTTGCCTACGGCTAAGTTTCACATGGACCAAAAAATTACTGCTAGGGTGTCGGGTACCACCGAACATGCACCCCACAATTTGATTCAACATAGAAACACCAACGAGCATAACCAATCCAAACCATGGCTCTGATACCACTTGTTAGGTTAAAATGAGCATCATTAAATAAAAATATGAGCAATAAATAAACATTATAACAAGCAACCACATATAGACACACAATATACCCTGGAAACCCCATGCGGGGAAAACCAGCACCAATGAAGATCTTCATTATATGGCCAAAATCGGCCATCACGGCCAAGTGAGCTAGCCACCGCTCACCTCTAGGCCTACTTTTACAATGGAGCCTCCTCAAGCCTTATAAAGGCTTAATCACATGCAATACCATGGGACAATACCATGGACTACAACAAACCATGTGCCCAAACCATGTGCTAGACCTAACCACCTTTGACTCGATCTCAAGTCAAGGTTAGCACATGCAATACCATGGGACATTACCATGGGCTACAACAAACCATGTTCCCAAACCATGTGCTAGACCTAACCACCTTTGACTAGATCTCAAGTCAAGGTTAACCCTAACACTATAAAGAAAACAAATTTTTGTGTTTGGCATATTACCTTCAGACTCTTATTTTCTAATATTAATAAAACTACAGTAGTTAAAACTACCTAGGATACCCTATAGAATTGGGCTCCCAAAGTAACAATGACACTACGAGGTTTGGGATCATAAATGTCATGACAATTCCGCATATAGGGTTTTTCTAAAATAACATCACAAACTTCAATTGAAAAAAAATCACACAATACCTCATCTTTGAAGGGATTCATGTCATAGGATAGATGACATTGTGGACTAACCTAGATGTCTCATCCTTGTCTCATCCAACCGATGGTGTATGTTTGGGGGTGTGTCATTTTCAAAAAAAAATAATCTCTTTATGAACTCAATCAAGATCAGGTTCTTATGGATATCACTATCAACACCGGAATGTAGTAGAGTCCCATTCACCCACATCTATGAGTTGAATAGATGTTCCCCTTCCTTTGGCTCCTTCAACTCTTTTTTTAGATATTTATTGTTGTGATGGTGGCACTAGGTTTCACATCAATTATCCTCTTTCCTTTATCGTTTTCCAAATTAAATTTCAACCCAAAGTATGCCTTCTAGGATTTCATATCGGCCAATAGTGAAATTTTCAACTAACATTTCTCAATGTTGTGCTAGCCTGTATTTTATGGAACTCGCACCATTTTCCATTGTCTTTATTTGACTTCCCCTTACCCCTGTTTACCATCATTTTGGACTAGTTTTCATGATTTTGGATATCCTTTCTCTGTCCTATGTTATGTGAGTTAGGGCCACCTTTACCGGGATTCAGTTATGGTTGATTTGAAAACCCAAACTCTCACGTATTCTTATCCTTGAATTTTTGTTCAATTTTGGCAACATACTGATAAGTGGATCCCAATGAAGAGATGTCTAGGAAATCCATATCTATTTATATGCACCTATGTAGGATAATATATTACTTTAGGACCAAGATCCACTTGAAATATCTTATACCCAAATTTTAGTGTAAGGTATGGAATATAATGGTAAACTCTAGCCGACATATGGTCTCTTTCCTAGTGCAACGTTGTCCATCTCATGTATTAGTCATCATAGTTTACAAATAGGTAGAAATCCTCCATCAAGGACATCGATAAATTATGCCGAAATGGGTTTAGTACCGTATATTGTAGATGAATCCCTAACATTCCTCTCCAAGTAATCATCCTACCAATATTTGACATCGGGGATAGAATTAAGGAGTCAAAAGGTGATCTTTTTTATGTCGGAAAAAATTTCAGCAAAGTAATAAACCTATAAAATATTTAACCAGTTATCCAAAGCATATTTATATATATGGCCTTAAAAAATGTATTGCAAAGTTAACTTGTACCTTGAAGGGTGTCACACATCTTAAATGGATACTGGTTAAAGGTGTCTCTGCCATCATTAGTATTCATTAAAGGATCTAGGAAAAATTATCCATCATCTCATCCCTTTGTCGTGTGAGTGCTTCCTCGAGCAACAACTTAATAGGATATCCTACATTACCATATCTATTTTATTCCCCTATCATGTGAGGATGCTTGGAGAAACAAGAATGGTTTTCACCAATCTCAAATAGTTCAAGACCAAAATCATGATACTCAGATATCATTGGGGACATGCACTGAGAAACAACAAGACTACATTGTTCGTATAACATTGATCTGGATTATTTAGTGAATGAAATGAAGGAATCAATATAAAATGGAAACATACACACAATGTCATGTCAACTCATGAATAATGCATGGTTTGATTTCCTCGCCCAATTAGTCTCTTGTGTTGAGGAGAAAAAAAATGTCTTGGGATTAATTTTGAAAGTTCAAGCATTAGTTAATTAGGAGAAATTGGTTTTCTTTCATAAAGTTTAAAGAAACATTTATTAAGAGTTAGATTCATGAATAAATATTGTATTTATTAAATAAAGAGGAAAATTATCCTCAAGTGCGCATTGGAGGAAAGGTTTGACCAATAGATAGTTTGCACAATACGGAAAGTCAAAAACAATTAAAAATAAGAAAGTTGAGAAAACATGGAATAAAACAGTTAAGGTGGTAAACTGGGAAAGAAATAATTGAAGAATAAATCAGGCCAAAGCATGAAAAGTAGGATAATGCAGGAAAATCGGGAAAAAGTAGGAAAATGAAATAAAGCAGGGGAAAGCAGTCAAAAGCAAAGAAAGAAAGGAAAACAAAGCAGGAAAGATAAAGCATGAAAGCAAGGCAAATATATCCATCCATGAGGTTGCATTAGACTATATAAATTATTCAACATTTCATATCCAATATATAAAAGAAGGATTGTACACCCCTTGTACATCTTTTGACAGTTTCAGGATCGAGGTGAGAGCATTGTGCTACTCAAGACTTGGGAGTTGTGCCCCTATTCAATCAAGAAGATGTGCCCCTGCTTCCATTGAGAGGATGAATATGTCCATTCTTCATCATTGAGATGATTTTCAGGATTATTGATATAATCCATATTTTTTCCAATTGATTGAAGAAGCCAGAGATTCGGATCTTCCAATTCTCTAGTGGTTATTGTCTCCAATCTCAATATATTGATGTATTTGAGTTGAAAGAATGATTCCTAAGTTATCTATGAGATCTATTTAGACCTCCTATACTATTCTATCATGTAAGGATTCTTTTATGAAGTTTTAATGGTAGTTCAAATTGTTTTACCAAGACTTCATGTGATGTGATTCGACCTTGTCTATATTTACATATGAATTTGACTAGTTATATTGTTTCTAGCATAAATTAGACTCATTGTCACTAAATTTCTTCATTATTGTTTTGATAGGATATTAACACACTCATATAATGATTCCATGCTTGATACTAAGAATTTGTGGCCCTCTCCTACTGTTTGGGAAGCTTACAATTTGTTTCCTATGAGTTGTCCACAAAACTAGTTTGACTAGTGCGAACCCTAAAAATTCCCAATTATTCTACATAACTTAAAAATATTCTTAATACCGATTAATAACATAATATCATAGTTTTGAAATTCTCCTCAAGTCCAATCCTTTCACCACTATTTTTTGGATATTGAACAGTGAAGGTTTTAGTTTGCATATGTTGGGAATCCCAAGAGACTAGAAGTATAATTCAGTCTCGCTGATGTTTGAAACCTAAATGGACCCAACATATTGTGCATAAGAAACTAAAAATTCATGATCCTCTTCCTACCTTGATGATCCTCCTGAATTTCCTTTTTGACCTCTTACAGTGTTTGTGGCAAGCTTCATTGAAACTAGTCATTGTCTTCCTTGTGAAATTTTCCATAGGGTTCCTAAATCCAAGAAAGGTACATTACACACAAATATTTTGAAAATGTAACAATATTTAAGTAAAACCCAATTCTATTAATGAATGGAATGGAAAATAATTGTAAACTATAAATCAATACAAACTAGCTCGGATGGTGGTATCTTTTTTGTGAAGAGAGATATGGAGGCTACACTCATTCCCATGACCTAATTACAAAGAGGTTGAAAAGAGCCTCTTATAATAAACATAAAAATGGAATAAAACCCTAAACATGGAAAAAACTAACCCTGTGAGATAAAGCACCAAAAGGATTTTTGGGCCTCAAGGTGGCTATTTGATACACTAACTTTCTAGAGGCCCAATATTTTCATACAATATTCATTTAGGGTGCATGATAGCTCATTGGAAAGAACTAACTGAGAATTGTGAACTTTGAGTAGAATTGGGGCATGCCATGAAAATCCCTTGGCCCCTTAATTGTTCAAACAACATCATTTAAAGCCTCAAAATGGCCCCAAAAGTTTGGGACCCAAAAAACGATAGAAGATTGCCAAGAAAATGGAGAAAAATTGTAACTTCGTGGAATAGGTGGGTTTCCACTAGTATTGATCCGTAGGACCTCAAATTTAGTGCATTAAAAGTTTGTTGTAAAATAATGCGTGCAACAGGTTAATTAATGGACAGTATTAGCAGAAATTAAATGCTCAGAACAAGGAAGAAAACACAGAAACAGAGTCACAAATAGAAGTTGATAACGGAGTTCACCCCCTCCACTGGGCTACGTCTCCGGGTCCCTCTCCAATGGGTACCGATCCAATTAATGGCTTTAAAATGGTACAAATGGTTCTGGCATCAACCTCAGCATTTGCAGAAACATAATGCTGGAGGAAGTCTTCAAGACTCCTCTCTGGAACTTACAACTTGGACTTCAAAAGATAAAGAATCCAAACTATAACAGAGAATGGGTCGACTTCTAAATACAAAACAGCACTCTGGATAAATTGCATAAAAAACTCTCCTGCTATCCTTTTGTCTCTATCAAAATTAACTACAACAAACTGTAAAACAGAAGGCTGAATAGAAAGTCTTTAAGACTCCTCTCTGGAAATTACAATCGGGTCTTCAAAAGTCAAAGAAGCCCACATGTAACAAAGAATGGTCGACTTTACACTAACAGCATCTGCAATAATTTTACAGCTAACTTTTTTCTCTCCCTGCACTGGCTGAAACAACTGGAATATAAAGTTGCCCCTATATCGTGGCTAGAATCGAGTTGTTGAAGCGTTCAGTGGGAGGAATCGTCACCAGTTCGACTCGCCAAAACGTTACCAAAGAGTATGTTCCTGCATCCTCCTGCCAAATGCCAACTCGTTCATCATAACCGACCATTCCATATTCCCCCAACATTACCAACAGGCCGTTCATACTTATCCAAACGTGGCAACAAAACTGTGCCAACTATGATACCTACCAAAGCGTTACTCGTCTGCCAAGACGGAACCAAAGAACCAAAAGAGCGTTATCAATGCGTCTGTTCATTCCCTGAAACGTGGCATCAAGACTATGTACCAAACTGCAAAATGATTTTGAGTCGAAAGATTTAGTCATCGACGCGTCCGCCTTTGCGGAAGAGGATAAGCAACGGGCTCCGATTTTACTTCGATGAACTCTGTCGCAATCGACTATCAGTTGGTTTTCGAGTCGAAAGCTTTAGTTACTTTGGTTTCCGCAGTTGCGGATGGCGCACCACTTCTTTCTCCGATTCCATTGAGTTATTTCGCCGATATTTTAAGTTTTGGGCTTCCCTCATTGCGGCTGCCGGAAGCGTTATTCTTCTGATCCAGATTGTGCCCGCCGTTGCGGACTGCCTATTGCTCTGACTTCCGAT
>LPNX010929042.1:483418-504989 GCA_001517045.1 Pseudotsuga menziesii | reverse complement strand
TGTGTGTGTGTGTGTGTGTGTGTGTGTGTATGTATGTATATATATATTATATAATGGTTTCATTTGGTAATCCCTGTCCAACTTAACATATGGTCTTTGGCATAACATAACCATTGAATGGGGTTCATGACATATATGCAAAGTCTGGTTTTGGGACATGTGGGCAAGCAACAACCCCTTAAGAGCCAACCCATGGGATAAGGTTAAGCTTAGATATGTTTTTTATCATAGATAAGAACCATTAAACATCTTGAAATGCATTGACCCCATTTTCAAAGGTGATGAAGTCTTGAGTTTTACCAAATTTGGCTGCCATTGTACCATTTTCTTTTTATCTTGGATCAGTATATCTTTAAAGACGAATGACCCCCCTGGATCAAGTATCCACTTAGATCAGTCCTCACCCCTTAGGGACCAACTGTTATGATTAAATTAGGTTCCTCCATCATATGAGTAAACTTTCAACGAAATTGACTCCTAGTAAGCCACTTTCCTTGGTGAATAAGCTTCCCTCCTTTAACAACCTGATACAATTACATGTTTTGTTGAAAATTTCCCTTCATCTTAGTTTCCATGACTGGGTTGACTGCTGCCTACTCAATGTAGTCAAAATTGAGTTATCTGGGGTCCAAGTGCTTAATTACCTCTGAGGTGTTCAATAGAGGTGGAAAATATGGTTGAAGTAGCTCCACATGAAATATAGGGTGAAATCCTTGGTGATGGTGTAAGTCCCATGTCGATGTCGTTAAAGCTTCTTATAGGATCTATGAGGTACTATTTTTGTAAATTAATCCATACCTTATCTCCCACCTTGAACTTTCTTGGAACCTAATGTTTATTGTGGCACTACTTATACTTAGCATTGGTTATTTGAAAAATATCATGACCCTATTATTGGATGCGATGAATCTGGTCGACAAATTTGTTTTCACAATCAACCTTAGTTTTATCATGACAGGGTTCATCATGTTTAGAAACAATTGGTAGTGCTACATCAATTAGGGATAATGGTTGGAACCCCAAGCACACAATAAAGGGGTAGTAGCCAATAGATCCATGAAGGAATTTGTTGTAGCTATGTTGAACATAAGGAAGTGTTTCATCACAAGTTCATGGATTTTTAGAGTTGTACATACTCAGGATATGCACAACAATCCTATTGACCACCTGTGTTTTCCATCAATTTGAAAGTGGAAGGAAATCGATTTGGTCAACTTGGTTTCCACCATTGACCATATGTTGCACCATACATTACATAAGAATACTATCTGAATTTGAAATAATGGTATGTGCGAAGAAAAATTTAACTTAAACATTCTTGAAGAGGATCTTATCAATAGCCTCAAGTGTGATGCTCTTATTAGAGGGAGTTAAAATTGCCATCTTAGATAACTAGTCCACAACCACAAATACACAATCAATTATATGCTTGGCTGAAGTAAATTCAAACATGTATTCCATGGAGACATATTCTCAAGTTCTATATGGGCTATGGAACAAAGTGTACAACTCTTGCTTCTTGATGGTAGGTTTGGAAATGGCATAGGTGGTGCAAGATCTTATGTACTTTCCAATGTCGTTATGAATATTTGGCTAATAGAAGTGCTTTTGCAGTGTTGTCGATATCTTGTCTATGCCAAAATTTCCTACCACTTGACTGTAATGTGTTTCCCATATTGGCTTCTCGTGTTATTCTAAAGGAATACAAAGGTGTCCAACATGGCACAAAAATTCATCGGGGAGATGAAAGTTTGAGACTGATTGTCCTTCATGACATTCATGATAGCTAACAACAAAATTAGGGTGTCTATTGTACAGTTGGGGCCACCTGTAGGTCTTGTGTCCACAAGAGTTGGACATGGTAGTCAGTGCAGAAATTGGAGGTCAACTGAGTAGTTTGTAACTCGATGATTAGGTGGAATTATTATAGATATGTGGACCACTTATTATAGAAATCATTCTTTGACTTTCCCTATGTATGCATTAATTTCATGGGCTTGTGGTTAGTGTGGATGTTCATCTCCTTCCCTTGGATATAATGCTTCCATTGGTGCCAATCCTACACAATGGAGTACATCTCCTTATAATCAATGGGATATCAATGAACATAATCAAAAAGTGTCTTGCTATAATAGGCCACTGGATGTCCCTATTGCGTGAGGGATGCACCGATAGCATAGTCAAAGGCATCTATCTCAATAATAAAAGGTTGTTGCAGGTTTGGAAGAATTAGAAATAGAGCAAAGAAGATTGTCATTTCAAATACTGAAATTATCTCCATTGTGATACATCCCAAGTGAACTTGAATTTGGCTCCACCCTTGGTCACTTGGCTCAAAATCCAAGCAATATGAGACAACCCCAACACAAACCTATGATAAAAGTTTGTGAGGCATAAGAATATGCAAAGCTATGTTAGATTCATTAGCACTAATTAATCATGAATGAATTGGATCTTAGTTGGGTGCACATGCACCCCATGTTCATCCATTATGTATCCTAAATACTGAATTTTCTCCATGAAAAATGAACACTTCTCTAAATTGGAAAATAACTTGTGTTGTCGCAGGGTACTCAAGATCTACTGAATGTGCTACAATTTTTCTACCCAAGTTTTGTTGAATATGTGGATATCATAAATATATACAACCACAAAAGAGTTTGTGAATAGTCACAAGATATCATCAATCATTCTCATAAATGTTGTTGGACCATTAGTCAAGTCAAAAGGCATGACCAACCACTAAAAAAACTCCTTTAGACTTGTAGGTTGTCTTCCACGCATTGGTTTTCTTTATTGGGGCCTGGTGGTATCCTGACTTCATATCAATATTGCTAAAGAACTTGTTACCCTTAAGCTAATCAAGAAGACCATCAATCTGAGGGATTGGGTATCAATTCTTGATGGTGATTTTGTTCAAGGCTCTGTAAGCAATGAAAATTTGCAATTTACCATCCTTGTCCTGCACCAACACTATTGGGATCCCATACATTGAGGATATTGGTCAAATGTGGACCTTTTGGATGAGCTCTTGAAATTGATATTTTATTTCCTCGTTCTACACAAGCGAGTGTCTATGTATTGGTCCATTAGGGAATGGATCACTAGGTATCGAATCAATTGATTGTTTGACCTAGTGGTGTAAAGGTGCCCTTTTAGGTGAGGAAATATGTCTCGTTATTCCTCTACAATCTCGTCCACTTGCTTCTATTGTGTAGGGATTCCTCATGCTAAGGTTATGGTGGTCACAGTGACCTCTCATCTACCTTCTAATCAAACCATAAAGAGGAAAAATGTACCATACTGAGATATTACCTTTTGACACTGCTTTATTGAGAACAAAGAAACTATAGTAGTCAGAACTCCCTCAGGTACCTTGTAGAATTTTCATCCCAAAATAACAATGACCTATGGGGTATGGACTCATAAACAACATGATGTTTCCACATATAGGGTTTTCCTAAGATAACATCACAAACTTAAATTGGGGTAACATCACATAATACATCGGTTTTTAAGGGGTTTATGTCATAGGATAGGCGACATTGTTGATTGATGCGGATGTCTCGTATTTGGATCAACCATCCTATGGTGTATGGTTGGGGGTGTGGTATTGTTGTCAACTTAAATATCTTAATAACCTCGTCCAATATCATGTCATTCTAGCTATCTTTGTCAACAAATAATATAGCAAAGTCCTTTGCACCCACATATGTGAGTGTAAGAGCTTCTCCCCTTCCTCTAACTCATGTAGCTCTTCTAGTTGGATCTTTGCAATTACAACTTTGACACTAGGTTCTGCGTAAATGATCATATTTCTTTCATATTTCTCCAAATCAAATTTAGACCTGGAGTTTGAGTCTAAAGGATTTCATCTTAGCCAATAATGATTGGTTCAAGTGGAAATCATTGGTGTTGTGCTAGGGGATTTCATGAAACTTGCACAACATTCCAATGTCTTTCTTGAACTTTATGTCACCCTTCTTTACCTACGGTTTGGACTCGTAGTCATGATTTTGGATATACTTTATATGAATTTTTTCCTATGAGTTAGGGCCACCATTACAAGATTTTGTTGCTATTGATTTGCAAACCCAAAGACCCACTTATTCTTTTACTTTATTTTTTGTTCAATTTTGACTACATAATGATAAGAATCTTCCAGTGAGGAGATTTCCAGGAAATTCATCTTTGTTTGGATGTATTTGTGTAGGCTACCATGGTAATTTATGAAGTTTCATTCATAATTTTTAATACTAATCTTTGAGAGAAATGTATAGAATTTATTGGTAAGCTATCACACTATCTAGGCTCTTTCCTAGCACAAAGTTGTCCATATCATGTATTGGTCATCATAGTTTCTAATGAGGTATAACTCCTCCTTAAGTGCATCAAAAAAAGTTTCCCAAGTGGTTTATGTCCCATATGTTGTAGAATCTTCCCTAATATGCCTCTCCCAGCAACCTTCCTACTAAATTTTGGCATCAGGGAGAGACTTAAGTAGTGTAAAGGTGATGTTTTTATTGTCAAAAAAAAAATCAATAGAGTAAAACCCTCTAAAATATTTAACAACTTATTCGAAGCATCTACATCTATCTAGCCTTCAAAAAAAGGGATGTCAAAGTTAATGTGTACCTTAAAGGGTGTCGCACCTTTGAAATGGATACTGGTTGAAGGTGTCTATTCCGTCATTAGTAATCATCAAGGGATCCATGCAAAATTATCCATCATCTGATTCCTCTATCTCATGAGGGATTCCTCGAGAAACAATAATTGTATCTCCTACTCCATCATCTCTCTTTTATTCTCCTACCATGTGAGGTTGCTTGGACCGAAAAGAGTGGTTGTCCCCAAGCTCAATTAGCTCGAGACCCAACTCCCAATACCTAGATCTTGTTGGGGACATGTACTGAGAGACAACAAAAGCATATTTCTATGATACCACTGATTTGGATTATTTCGATAACAAAATGAAGGAAGTAATATAAAATGGAAACACACACACAAATATTTTCAAAAAGAATAATAGTACAATAAAATATAAATTATGTTAATGAATGAATGGAAAAACACTACAAACTACAAAGTAATACAAACTATCTTAGATGGTGGTAGCTTATCTCTGAAGAGAAATGTGCCAACTACACTCATTCACAAGAGCTTATTACAAAGAGGCTGATAAGGGATTTTATTTTTTAAGTATAAAGTGGAAAAAAACTCTAAATGTCTAAAGCTAACCCTAGGAGATGAAGCGCCAAAAGGATTTGAGGGACCTAAGGTGGTTAGTCGATACATCAACTTTCCATGAGTGCAAATTTTGCATACGATCTATGTTTATGGTGTGTGGTAGTTATTTGGAAAGAATTAACTGAGAATGACAACCTTTATTTAGGGCCAAGGCATGACATGACATCCCATGGTCCCCCAATTGGCCAAAAAACATCATTTAAGGCTTAAAAATGGCCCCATAAATTTGGGACCCGAAGAATTGCAAAAAAAAACCAAAAAAGAGAAAATCATTGTAACTCTATGGCACAAGTGGATGGCCACCAATGTCTCTTTAAATCGTTACTCTACAAAATTATATTTTTTAATTTTTCCCTTCACATTAAATTATATATATAGATAATAATTTTTTAATTAATATACAAATTGATAAAATTATATTAACAAAATATAATATAAATATGCAAAATAGAAAACTCTATGAATATCATACTCTACATTTTTCTTCCCAAAATTATAAAATAAAACATGTGTTATATTTTCATAAATATGTAATGCTAAACACTTAAAAACAAGTTTGATCTAATAAATGTCATTAAGAGTCTTCAAAATATATCATTCAAAAAGTAAAGAAATGCTACCCTATAAAACTTTTTTTAAACAAAATGGTCAAAGAATATATAAATTTCAAACAGCATCTCTATGTAAAATATGAAATTGTTCCCCGGATGCGGGTGACAGGACACACGACACGGAGGACAGGACAGTCAAGGATGATGAGGCCATGGATGTGGACTTGGATGAGGCTCAGGATGGCGTGGATGGGGCTCAGGATGAGGTGGACAGGGACACAGCACAGGATGACACGGACTTGGCTACGGCTCAGAATGATGAGGCTGAGGACATGGCAGAAGATAGGGATACGAATGTGGAAAGGGACGTGGAAGGTGAGAACGGCCAAGCGGACGACGGCTAGTAGCATGCAAACTGGCTCCCTCATAGGCTCGACACCTTTCTGGTCTATGACGAGAATGGAGACTTCTTTGCCAGCAACTGGCATCTGGCCACCTCCATCAATGACGCAAGCACCAACAGAAATGCCGGTAGTTCCAGTCCCCTCGGAAATTAAGGCCAAGCAGGCTGCGTACAGAGTCATTAATGCTCGCATGGAGGTTCTTTGGGCTGGGTGCATTATGGCTCCTCCCCTGTTTCTTGCTCACCATTCCAATTTCTCTGCTAATCGCACTCAGAGTATTCCCCGTCTGTTCAAGCCTATTTGACCAAAACCTTCCCCGTATCCTGTTTCAGTCACGCGCTCCTCGGCAGCCTAGCTCCGTCACGCGCTCCCCTGTTACAATCTTCATCTACTCTGCTCCCCTGTTGCCTCTTTCAGTTACACGCTCTCTGGAAACCCCATGTCCCTGAGATGAAGAGCACCTCTCAGAGGCGGGAGAAGACCCCCCAAAGCTGGAAGAGGTCGCAGTACCCCTGAGGAACCACCCTTCCACCCGAATGCCAACAACAGGGAATTTGAAACCGAGATTTCGGCTGCACTAAGGTCCCTAGTTGAAGACTGGGAAGACGAACTCTCGGGCTCCACTACTGCAGCCACCCGCACCACCTCTCGACAGTAAAATCACTAGGTGTTTAAAAATTTGCTCACCATACTCATTCTTCATGTTGTTAACGATATCCCCGACCCTNCTGCCTCCGCCCCCTCCACTGCCTCCTATTTCTCCTCTTCTCCCCGCTCCTCCCCCTCCACCACCCCCTGGTCAAAGCCCCCTCACTGCTCCACAACGGCAGTTTATAAGGAAGAAAGGAAAAGCCACCAAGAAGATGTCACCATAGCCTATCAAGCAACCAGCACCGGACTCAGGCCACTCCACAAACAACGACTCCTCAGGCATCAGCAAAAAACCAGAACAGGAGCGGGAGAATGGCTCGAAGCATGTACTCCAATGGGGCCATGAACACAACTACCCAATCACCGAGGTTCCATATGAGCCACGCTGACGCCAGCTGTTTCATTCCTCCGAATGTCTCGAATCCTCAGCTTTCATGTTTTTTTCTGTTTTCCAGCACATGACACCTGTCTAGTCTTTGTTTGTCTGTTTTCAACTACTTTGTTCAGTATTTTTGGACTGTTTAAGATCTGTTTTCCCCTCTATGGGGAGAATCATTTTTTATACTCTTAGATCGTCTTTTTGGCTCGGTTTTGTGTTCTCGCAACACACAGACTTGTATCATTACATGTATTTTATCTTTACTTAATAGATTAAACCTGAACTTACAAAAAAAATATGAAAATGTTCACTACACTTCATGAGAAAATATGACTATAATAATGATTCACGCATGATTGATTTGATATTGTCATTACAATAACTGAATGTTAAATTGATATTAACCATTGCATTTTAAATCAATCAACATCTTTGAGAAAATATTTGGGGAGAGCACTCATCCTCGTTTTCCAAACAAAATTTTTAGGTTAAGATTCATCCACCCATAAAGGAGATAAGCTAAACAATGGTGTGGAAATCATAAAACTTAAAATATATCATTACTTATTCTTCTATGTATATAGAAACAAAAGAGCTCATGCTTAATGTATTTTTCTACATTTCAAAAGAGGTGGGTAGGGGCAAATAGCAAATTGTTTAAGTTATATAGACAAAGTATCAAAACCATCTCGTTTCTCTCAATTGGTTTCTAAACAAGAAAGAGAAGATGAAGGGGATTATCTCACTCGATGACTATTTAAAATCACTATTATGCAATATTATTATTTTATGTCTATCATGACCATACTTTAAATAAAGTGGAATAATAAAAATGGTTGTATTAAATTTTAATAATATGAGCATTTAAAGTTGAAATGGAAATTTATTTTTATTATATAAAAAATTATTGAATGTTTTTTAGTTTTATAAATTTATATTATTTTCAAAAAAAAAAATTATTATTTTAAAAATTACTATTTTTAATTTAATATAAAAATTAATAATAAACTAATACTACATTATTATTATAATTAATATAATATTTAAAATAAAAATATAAAACATAAATGTTGTTTCATAAATTAAAATTTATCTTTCTTTTATGTAAAAAATCAACATAACAAATCAAATGAAATCTATATACAAATAATGGGTTTATAAAACAATGAATTTAGACAAAGTAAGTTATTGAGTAAGATATATATTAATTGTTACAATATTAATTTAAATTTTAAATTTATTTTAATCTTGAATTTATTAAAGAGCTGAAGATAAGTTATTGAGTAAGATATTTATTAATTGTTATAATATTAATTTAAATGTATTTTAATTTTGAATTTATTAAAGGGTTGAGAATGTTTAATTATTTTTAGTTGTAAATCATTTTGATAATGTAAAAAATTTAAAGTGATTTGTCTTTTTAGAGATTTTATCTTTTTTGTTACTTTATAAATAGAAAAAATTTGTAATTTCATAATAATAAAAAATTTAAACAAAAAATCAAAATGTATACCAACTTGTAAAAATTGTGTCTCATGATCAAAAATAGGTATTTGAAATATAGAACAACCACTAAAAGATTCATAGCTTACAAAATAGTGACAATCCTTAAAAAAAAATATTGTGCACTATCAAAGATAGGTATTTGAAATATAGGACAACCACTAAAAGATTCATAGCTTACAAAATAGTGACAATCCTTAAAAAAAAATATTGTGCACTATCTATGAGAAGGTCAAATTTGTTTAAAATCACACATTATTGAGAGGGTCAACAATTACCAAAGGTCCATAAGAAATCCAAAAACAACCAATAGAAAAAAAATAAAAAAATGAAGTGATTCTTCTATAAATAATTTATGTTTTAGATTTACAATCTTATTTTTATATGTAAATCATTTTCAAACTCAATTATAACTAGTATATATCCATCTTAACTTTGGATCTTGGATCTACCAAGTATCGAGAGGGATCAAATTTCTTAAGATGTAAACTTTTTAAAATATAAAATTTTAAAATAAAAAATTTGAGAGCCTGCAAGAGTTTAGACCGACCAGTGATAGAGTGTAATGTTAAGGCACTCCTTACAACATCACAGGTTCAAACCTCAACTTACTCGTGCCCCATGTTTGCGGGCTTTGCGGTGCACCTAGGGGTATAGTGGTAGTAAACGGGAGTTGACCCCGTGTCACACAAGTATGGGCCCCACCCACTTGTTGATTCGCCTAGTACAAAAAAATGAAAAATTTGAGGAAAAGATTGCACCTCAAGAGCTTTCACCCCTCTCAATGCTTGGTAGATCCAAAGTTAAGATGGATCTATATTGTTTTAATATGTAAATCTCTAGTATATGCTCAAATCCCTCAAATGCAAATTTTGGTTTTATCATGGCTCAACTTTGACGTGTGATAGCAAGAAGTATCATAAGTTTTTATTTTAGTTTTAATTAATAGGAAAATATATATCTCTTTGGTTTTAACTTTAGGTTAGGCACATTGTAAAAAATTATTTACTTGATATTTTATTATTTTATAATGTTGAGTGCAAAATTACACTTCTCCCTGACATACTAGTTTTTAAATTTAGGTTAGGGTTGACATTGTAAATTTTTTATTTACTTAATATTTATTATTTTATTAAAATGCTTAGTTACATTAAACACATAATTACACTTCTCCCTCATACCTACTATAGAAAGCGCCTCTCATCATATTTATAATTACACCACATATTCAACTTTAAATTTACAATAAGTGAGATTGTAAATTTAAAGTTGAATATGTGGTGTAATTATAAATGTGAACTAGAAGGGCTTTTTATAGTCATTATGAGGGAGAAATGTAATTCTGTGCTTAATGTAACTTGACACTTTTTATAAAATAATAACATATTAAGAAAATAAAAAACATATTCAAATTTAAATTTATAATCTCACTTTTATATATATATATAAAAGAGAGAAAAACTTAATTGGTTGGTCAACTAAACATCTCTACGAGCAAACTCAAGAAAGGATTCTACGATGTGTTTCATTCGAATAGATATATATCACAACATAATTCTATGCATTCTAGTACTATATATACATGTATGTAAATCATTATCAGATGCACTGACATGTTTTACTTTTGAAGTTTATATCTATTTCATTTATATATACTTTTACTAAATGCAAGTGTATGAAAACCATTATCAATCTTAATTATAATGGAATATGTTGAAGTTTGTTGCATTAAGAGGTACTTTCTAAGTTCAGTATGAGGGAGAAGTTTAATTTTATGCTCAACATGGAACTAACATGCGGCATTTTAAAGAAATAATAAAATATTAAGTAAATAGAAATTTTACAATGTCGACCCTAACATTTACATAAAACATATTTGAACACATTCTAAGGATTTGCATACTAAACTAGTTTAGATCCATTTTATTTCTGATTTACCAAGCAATGAGAGATATCAAATCTTTTGAGGTGTAAACCTTCTTTAGATTGCAAAATTTAAGCAAAAGTTTACATTTCAAAAAATTTAGTCATCTTAATACTTAGTAGATCCAAAGTTAAAATAAATCTAATATACTAATACTAATGTATATTTAATTTTATTAATATAAAGATTATTAAAAATGCAAACACAGGCAACCATTTCTGTTAATATATATATGGTATGGTTGAGCTTAACTTATCGATAAACAAATGAGAAAACAGTATGGAAAAAATAAAATTTATTGTGTATTGGTGTTATTTTTGTCTCGCATGCTATGTCACACACTAACACTTTAATATTCTTTGAACATTTTCTTCATGATTTTATAATCAAGAAGTCGTGGACAATAAATAAATGTGTATGCGTCACATTAAATCACGATGTGAAATATCATGCCGGTAAAGAGTAGAATACTTAGAACCCTAGTGTTGTTAGTCTACATCGGACATAAAGTCGGTTGGTTAAAATAGAAAAAGCTTGCCATAAGAATATATACGCCTATAAGTGCCTTCTTTTAGTCCTATATAATTGCCAATTTGCTATTAAAATTATATGCGATTTTTTCAAAACATCAATCGTTAGATGATGATAGGTTCTTATGTTTCCATTGACACGATTTTTTAGGCATCTATAATTGGGCTCATCATTAAATTATGAAAAAAGAATGAAGTATGGTTAAAGAAAGTAATAGAGTGGGTAGAGGGGGCTATTGAAAATATATATGGAGAATAAAAGATGTATTTAATACGATTAGTGGTTTAGAAGAATAATATTGTAAGGTAAAGGGAGGATATGAAACGATCCCCATTATATAGGACAACGCTTTTATTAAAAGAGAAGCTCTTTAATTGACCATGATGTGAATGAAGAGGGAAGGAAAAACATGACAAAGACACATGAGTGGCTCAATTAATCTATATTCTACACAGTCAAAAGCAAAAGTTGGCTCCCACCCTTACTTCCTTTTTGTAAATTATATGACTTGAACCAAAAAGAAGGTAAGGTTTACACATTTTATATTGGTTTAGGTCCCATAATGGGAATTCTATTTCAAGTGGCAATGGAATATTTATTCTTTCATGATTTCATGGAAGTATGGATGTTGTGCATAAGCATGTTATTGTTATTGCAATGATAATGGTAATTGCATTAACGGTTAAAGTTTTGTGCTAGATATTTTTGGATGACAGAGTTTTTAACTTTGCATAATATGTACTATGGTTTTCATTGCCTTCCAGCGCAAAATTGTCTTATAAGATGCATATTGCATGTGACGCTCTAGGTGAAATGTCTCGTTCAATTTGGCACAAACTTCGATTTTGTCCTTTTGGGTACGAAAAGTACCTGGAGGCCACCTCTAAATCTAGGCTACCTCTAGGGTTGTTTGGATTTTTGTATGTAAATTATAAACTTCCTTTTAAATTATAAAGTTTGTTTTCAATTTAACCTAAACAGTTGGAGCAAAATTAGAAAAAAAAAAGAATATAGAATGATTATTGAGAAATAATACCGTCAGATTAACAGTGAGCATACCATTTCTGGCACCGTTTCTCCTTGTTGATGCAGCTGTTCCTTGTGGAGGATGCAAGTGCTGCCAGCACCACAAGAACAGGGAACATTGATCAATCATCAAACTGGGCCCCCGTTTTCTTTACTTTGTAGGCGATGTTAGTAGTTTTCAAAAAGAGAATATAGATGGAACTCCATTCAGAGTAGAGAATAAGTCATGTGTTGTTAGTGGAACTTTGGAGATATACTGTAATCTTAGGCCATCTCATAAAATAATCCATGGGAAGCTTTTCAAACTTCAAAAAAAACAAAGCAAACTCTGATGCTCATGCAGTCTAGTTGTGAAGAGACGGGAAGAAAAGAAAGAAAGCCAAAGGTAACAATTATGACACTGCTTCTTTACTAACCATGAACAAGTTTATCTTAAACATTTAATCACGGAACTAACTACAGAATTTAACAGAGTATAAAAGGTCTGATTTTTCCCAGAGGTGGTCATTGGCATTTACACAGGCCTTTACAAAAGCAAAACATGACGACGACCATTTTTCTTTTTTTTTAAACGTTTGCCATGTATGCCACGGTTAACTGATATGATGTACAGATTGCAAGAAAGAGCTTTCTGATCGGAGGACCTGGACTAGAAAAGAAAAGCCAAAACAGGGAAGCGGGAATGACTCTTGGAAACCCAGATAAAACCCGATGCAATTTCCCTCAGAGCTCTGATCGAAGCTGGTCATATACAAATCCAGCATTGATACATGAATAATCAGTCCCCGCCTTCAACGTCAGCTAGAGACTCCTGCCTTTGCAATTTCCATTGTTTGGCGATGAACGCCTCACACATGTTCTTTAGTTCATCCGGATTTGAACTCTCATCAGAATGATCAATACCATCACTTTGCGGGTTCTGAATGCTTGTTTCAGATCGCTGCAGTTTCTTTTTACCTTTCGCCGCTTCTCGCTCAGTTACGGCGATGTTTTCAGACTTGCTCCTCGCTATTTTCACAGGTTTTGAACTCGTGACCTTCTCGACAACGGCGACAACGGCTTCTGTCTCTGCCTCTGTTTCAACCGGATCAAACTCCGGAAGAATCGATTTCTCGTGCACTTCCAGTGTAGTCTCTAAAACGCACTGCTTCTCCTCTGGCTCGTCTGAAACAGAATCCAGAGTGACATAATATTTCGGACGATTCTCCGTGTTCTTCACAAATTCTTCGTACAAGTCTGGAGATCCGCCGTTCGAACCCCCGCCGCGACCCAGCTGCCCAGACTTCACCGCCAGCGTAACGATAATCACATTACACATGAAGAACACAAATTTTGTACTTACAACGACCGAGAAGGCATTGTGGAAGTAAATCCCGGCCGTTTTAACGACCACTGGTATCCAGACTGAGCTCCAAGATAGCAAAACCGCGCTTGCTGCAACAAAAGCATAGCGAAAAAACTTTTTTGCTTTGCGATTTCGCTTGAATTTCTTCATCTCCGTGATCTTATCAGCCTTCATTGTATCGATATCTCCTCCGTAATCCATTTTTCTGGCAAAGCAATAACTTTGAAGGACTGCAAAGTTTGCTCAAAATAATTAGCCAAAATATAAAATTGCTTAAAAGAACGGCCTGAACAGCAAGACTTTGATGAACTCGATCCAACTGCAACCAGAAGATCTTCAGAAATACATGTCAGAACAGAGATCCGTGAAAATCACCGATTTGAGCTCAAACTTTAAAGGAGAACCTTAAATGCGGAGAATTTTGAGCTTCGGATGGCTCAATCCTAGAAAAAGCTGATACTCAAATTCAAACTCTCCGCTCAGCAAACGAGATTTTCACCGGATCTCTTGCTTCCACCTCGATGAACTCCAATTCATCTCCACAAAACCTTCACACTTATAAATGAACCGTTCAATCTCTTCAAATAACGGCTCAACTCCACGAAATTTTCAGAAAAAAACTTCTTTCCAAAGCTTCAAAGATTGAAACTTTCCTTAAACATGCCTCAAACACAAAAACTCCCCCTAGACGAACGGCTCAAACCACGAGAAAAGCCGGCGTTTCAGCTGGCGAAAAACCTCAAAAAGCTCCTAAAAGGCCGTAACTTTACGGGAGAGATTCAAAATAACACACCGCGCATTCGTAATCTTGCATCCAAAAACAAGAAAAGCTCAGGCATAAGCAGCGGATTTTTACCAGTAAATGCGTGCTTTCTTCTTCCTCTTCTGCTGAAAAGCCTGGGAAGCACAGTGCACAATAATAACCTCACAGCATGCAATGAATGCCTTTGGCTTTGGCTTTGGCTTTGCTATACAATTCTTGGAGACCTTCGGCCACAGCTCTGAAAGCAAATGCTAAACCCTTTGGAAGCGCAGGGGTTCTTACCACCTCTTATAGAACCAAGAAATATTACTTTATTTTCACTGAACGTACGTGGGTCATACCACTCCCAAGCCCGTCCCTGCAACCCCTGTTATTTAACCAGGGTTAACGAAAAGATCACCATTCTCGTTGCTTTCTCAACCACGGTTACATTGGTCGGCAAATCTTGGTAGGTGGGCCTATTCATGGTCCCCATGGATACGAAACCTTCAACAGGAAGGCTCTTCGAGCTCCCGCCGTCCATATTATTGCATTTTGGCTTTTTTTTCTTATTATACTGTAAAGGCTTCATTGCCTAATAAATAAATTTTAGCTAAATTTGTCGACATTTCAAATTAATTTCAATATGCTGTCTCCGAATTCTAACATATGGAATACAAAACTATATTAAATTTGGCATGAGGGGGGAGTTACTCCAAAAAGAATAATAATATTAAATTAGACCCATATGGTATTACTATGGTATTAAAAATATTTGGCTAGGTAAAGGCATACAGCTCAACATGTACTTAACAATAACAATTATTAAGCCTACTTGTACTATGGAAGTTTTATCTTTTTCTTTCTTTTTGCTTTTTGATCTGTGGAATCCCACATCTTGGAATTATCTCCCAAGTTAAATACAAAGATTACAGCATCCCTGTGTCAAATGAAAAAACTTCAATCCATTCTTTAATCCAATATATAATTGGATCCAAACCTAGGGTTTTGTTTTTCTCAATTATCTCCTCTGGCTCTCACTAGGCTTTCTCCTTGGAGTGTCTTTATCAAAAGATAGAGGTAATCTTTTAGTGCTTTTTCATAGTAATAATTTCTTAGTCCTAAAAATAATAATCTTCATTATATTAGTTAATGATTGTAAAAATAATCTTCATTATATTAGTTAACCATTATTTCCTTTTTGTTTAGATTGTTGTGTTTCATTTCAATTTTAAAAGCATTTTACTTAAAAAAAAAAAAATTACAAGTAGTAGTTTCAAGGTGAATTTATTTGGAGTAAAATTGTATTAAATGTTTGGAATTTGTTTTATTTTATTTATTATTAAGAAATAGTTTTTAAACAATGATAAGAGTAATAACCTATACTCTAAAATCATTGTTTTTGTATTTTGTTTTTATATTTAAGCAAACTTGTTAACTCTATCATGTTTTATGTTTATTGCATGTTCTTTGAGTTTTTTAAATGAATAACAATGAACAGTGAGAATCTATACTCTAAAACCATTCGTGTGTTTTTGTATTTAAGCGAACTTGTTAACTCTATCATGCTTTATGTCCATTGCATGTTCCTTAAGTCTCTTAAATGAACAACAATGAACAATAAGAATCTCTACTCTAAAATCAGCCGTGTCTTTTTGTATTTAAGTGAACTTGTTAACTCTATCGTGTTTTATGTCCATTACATATTCCTTAAGTCTCTATTGAATCAAATCCTCAATTCACCTAGTATATAAAAGACATGAAGAGCAAGGAATATCATTTATGTCATTTGAAAAAAAAGGTATTTGACACATCTTTGATGGGTACTTATGGTCCGAGGTTTCTAAGATTGTTAGGTGGAGTAAAAATAACATTTGCGTTCTTTATTTCGAGGACCCTCGTAATGTTTTTTATGATGTCGTGGATGAAAGGAATTGTGGCACATAGAGCATGTTGGCTTCAAGGGAATAATGTTGAGAAAGGCTAGGTAGGAGTGGGGAATTTCTTGACTTATGAAAGGATTTTTGAATTTGTTGATTCCAATAGCCATTATTTTGGAATATGGATGTAGGATGACATTTTTTTATATCTTAATTGTGTTCCTTATGCTTAAAGTTAAGACATTGACCTTCTATGTAAGGTGATGATGTGAGTAGAATTATAGATACTTTTCCACATAGAACTGCTTTCTAAAAATTTGGTGGGATATTAAGTCATCCAAGTTCATACATCTAAGAAAGACAAATTGTAGTTCTTGTCCACCTCTATAATAAGTCAATGATATTGTTTTATTATGAATTTGTAAGTTTTAAACCTATGAAGTGAAATAATGCATACAAATTCTTAAGCAAAATAGAGATTACACAATGGCACACACACACAACACACAGAGATTTACCTTGGAAATCCTTGCTAGGAAAAAACAACAAAGCTTAGAGCCACGCCTCTATCTTTCTCATTGTGTTTCTTAACCATCCACATACAATATTTGTGTATTCTACAACATCCAAAACCTTAATCCGTTAACCCGGATGAGGCTACACCCCTAATCTCTTAATCGGGATTAAATTACATAATTTTAGAAAAAACCCAAAAAAATACCTCGCCTTCGGCTTGTAACGACAAGGGGTTATCGCCCCTTGACATTGTCTTCTTTGCGGAGCAAGGACAGGTGTCGAAGTGCCCCCCTACAACCCACCCTGAGCCAACACTACATGCAATGCCCGATGCACACATCATAACACTAGGTAGAGGTGGATCATAAAGTGTCACACTCCACACCCACATGCAAATAATATAACACATACCCAACATAATTGAGGTGATTGAAAAGTTTGCAACCAAATTTTTGTTGTTCATGTGATCAACTAACAAAGATGCATTTCCTTTGGTCACAATAAGGATTCTCAATGATGAAAAAACTAAATTTGTTGACTTTATGAGATTTTAATGTAGTTATAAAAAAAATTTATTAATTCAGTTAAGATAGTTAAAATATCTTTTTTTTTTAAATTTATATGAAACCTTCTTTTAATCTCGTTTTCATGTTTTAACATAAAGTTTTTTTTTTTTAAATCCATTTTTAACATGTTTAAAGTGATAAAATATATTTGTTAAATTTACATGAAATTGGCTTTCAACCTTGTTACTTTCTTTTGAAGTAAAACACAACTAATTCAACATCACTTTATCAACTTTACATGTACATTTACCCACTAACCACACTTTTGATAATCCTAGTAAAACGTGCTAAGAAAGAGAATATGCCATATATGGGATCAATAGAGCTGTGATTTTTTTTATAATATATGGTCCACTTCCCCGAGTGGGAAGCACACCATCATAATAGTAAACTCTTGCACAACATTAGATTGTTAGTACCAACAATGTTGGGTTGTAAAGGGGGATTGTGTGAATAACCCCGACTTTACTTTCCTCTCTTACGGCCTCCAGTGAAAAATAATTGGTCAAAGAGCAACTTGCTGCGAAAAAATATCTAAAAGTTAAACGTTCGTGAATGGGAATCGCAAAGTGGTTGCAAATTGTATGTTATTTCGTGGAACATGTGAATGACAACTATAAAACACTAGACAAATATTTTGGTAATGTTGCCCTTCATTTACATTTTTATTTTTATTGGTTTTAATTTAAAAGGTCACCATCCCTTTCGAACTATGCAATTAGTGCATCACAACGATATTTTCAAACCTCTTTTGGCCTTCCACGCTACAAAAGTTGCATGGTCCTAGACTTCTAGGACTTGCCTAGAAGTGATCAAGGCTTATCTCTCATAACACTACACTTTATCTGCATGGCAATTGCAATTGTTTGGCATTTAGTGTATAATTGATCATGTGTTAATGTTGTATCCACATGGAAGTGTATGGCTTGACATGCTTTCTTAGTTATAGGTTCTTAGTCTAGTTGTACTATGTTATGGATTAGAGGGTCGATGAGTCCAACAATGGGGTGATCAAATTTGATCAGAATTTGACATGATTTGAAGGGACAAGATTAGTATTATCTTCGATCAATGTGGATGAGGATAATTGTTAAAGACCACATCTCATTTTATTTTTTTCTAAAGGGAAATGCATTTTTACAACTCAAGACGGTGAGATGTGTCATGTCATGTAACATATTGTGCCTAAGCTAACATGGATCCATCTTAACCTAGAGAAGCAAGATGCTCTTACAACTCAACTAGGTCAATGAAATATGTCATGTCATATAACTTAATGTGCCTAAACTAGTATAGATCTATCTTAGATATTTTCAGCTAGGATCAATATACACCATATTTTTGTATCCCTATTTATATTTACTATTAGATTTATGACTAAGATGATTCTTTTTCTACTTCTATTTGGAAAAAAAAACATAATTTTATCGACATTATGTATATGATGTTAAGAGTTTCATCATTTGAGAATGTATGATAAAACATTACATTCACAAAAACCATATCTATTATATCTTCCTTAGAGTTTTTTTTTCTCAAAAATAACCATACTTCCTCTCTAAAGAAATATTTTAGATATCATATCTCATGAGAAGATTATATTTTTTCAAAAACTATCTTTGATATATGAATCAAGAACATAAAAGTGTGAATCAAGTCATAAGGTCCAATAAACCAAAGTTGGTCTTATTGGGGATTAATAACTATCATCATCAACAGCATAACATGTAGAGAGACCAACTCATATAAATTAACTAATTTAATAATATATTTTTCTTTCTTCTAATTATAATATTTGTGAAGATAAACACACACAATCGTCATCTAACATGAACACAATACTTTCATCCTCAACAATTTTTTAGTTCATTATATACAAACGATAACANATATATATTATACTTATTTAATTTAAATTTAATATATTTAAATTAAGATACCCACTTAACCACTAAGTCACAAACCCAACAAATTTATGTATAACTAAATCAACAACCCAACAAATCACTAAACCATAATGCACTCGTTTGTACTAGTGAGCACATTCACACAAAATATTGTACAAACAAAAGTTCCATTCCAATCTCATCGGTTAAATGCAACTAAGTTTATACATGAAAGCATAAACAAAAAAAGATTTACAAAAATTAATTAAAAAAATTCAAACACATTTTTTAATTGATAAATGTGATTGTTTTTATATGATTTACTTTTCTATGAAACATTATAGTTTTAATTTAAATTATTAAATAATTATAAAAATAAAATTTATTATTTATGTTTTATGTTTATTTTAAGATGATAAAACTTATCATAACTATATGGTCAAAGTGGTAACAAGGATCGTTATTATTGATTGTTATTGCAAATGTAAGTTGATTCACCATATTTATTGAAGGAAAGCCATGCCACTTGAAAAAATCCATTAATGATATGTAAAGGGATAGACTTCAACTCTTGCCAAATGCCTCAAGATCTTGGGTCATTAACTTATTTCTTTATATCCAAATTATATGACAATTCAATTAATAATTTTTTTGAATATTTAAATTTTCTTAAATAATAAGGTTTATTGAATAAATAACATACTAACATTTTTTTTAATACAGAGAAAATGAAAGTATCCAATTTCTTATGACTATGGTAAAAGAGCAATTAAATCATAAATTGAATAGTTATATCTTTTAGTGTTAGGCAAGTGTTGGGGAGTTGAAATGACCTTTACCTTCAAACCATCTTCGTATTTGATTCGTAAACAATAGACCTATCACATGTTTGTTTCAACAAAACATACACTATGTGGAATAAAATTAAATAAGGTGTTTGCAATTTGAATGAGATTTGCTCAAATTTGTTATCAAGAAACTATTGGTATGTTTACATGGCTAATTGAAGGTATCAACACACAACACACTTAAAACAAATCCTTGTCCTTTGAAAATAGAGCATAAAATGAAAGACTCTATTATGCCTAAAACATGTTAACCCCCTTTTTTATGGACACCACATTAATCTTACAAATTCATTTATCCATTTATGCATATCAAAGCTTCTCTCAATGTCATTGTTTTACAATTATATGACCTGGTAAAATTATTGAAGTCTTTGCAAAGTGAATGTATGAATAACACACAAAAATCAAACAAACTAGAACATTGTTACCATGTAGATGACAATTCAAAGTTGTTATTCAAAAGACCGATTGTAGGTTGAGGCACCTGCTTGGAGGACATTTTAACTAAACATATGAATAGGTTGGATGCATATGAGAATCACTCTACAATGTTGGCACTTGTGAGATTCAATGAAATCATCATTAAATGGTTGCCAACTTGTATATTGGGGATAACAATATGGAGAATACAATGGCCAACACATCAAGTAAGACTTGAGTGACTTGTATATCATAGTGTATAGCATATAAGTTTTACCTCATTCCAACAGTTAATAAAGATGCTTTGTTCTAGGTGAACATGACATTTTAAGCTGTGGGAAATTGAAATGCACATAGGCTTGGATATAGCATGTGTTTTAAAGCTATAATAACTTGGACCAATCATACATCAAAGAAAGAAAGAAAATAGACAACAAAGTGTGTAAGTTGTAGCATGGTTTGCACCTCATTTAATAAGGCAAACAAATTCAAGAAATTCCAATAATCTTAATACAAGATTGAGATCGTTATAATGTCATACATTATATAGACAACCATCAAATCATTTTTTTAATTGTGAAAATGATAATTGCATGAGTTTTACAATTCCTTGATGTTACATTCACATGAGGATATTCAATCACAATATTATGGAATTTATCATAACAATTATTTAAATATCATTGAAATCAACCATGCCATCCCACAACGAATTTTACCTTGGAAACTCTAATGGAAAACAAAATTGATTGGGGATTTTATTTAGAAAGAAAATGATTACAAAAGTGTGAGTTGTAAACATATATAGCGTAGCATTACTCACTAAAAGGAAATTTGCAAATGGCCATGGCTCAACAATAATCTTCACTCATCATGGGACAAAATCAATGTATTCTTCTCCTTTGATCGTCAATCAAACTACTTCTTTGAGTTCTCATATCTACTACTTCCCTTCTTCCTTTCCCCTTCTCTTTATTCCCTTGAATTTATGTCTTGTCCATGGCCTTCACATTTAATGGGTTTCCATGGAAGGCTAACCATCATAATGGTTCTTTTCATCTTCCAAGCAAAAGGATATTTGGACTATTCACTAAACTTTGCAAAAAAAAATTGATATGACAAAGTTAAGAAAAGATGTTAAGCAACTTTTAA
>LPNX010929042.1:440514-483346 GCA_001517045.1 Pseudotsuga menziesii | reverse complement strand
TATATGAAATGCACCTCAGCATAAAGGTAGTATTGGGAGGTCTGCGATTCAGGATAGCAAGGGTTTCATGACAGCAAGGAGGCGCAAAGGGGCTACAGCAGTAGCCCCAAAAAGTAGTCTATTTTTCTTTCTTACTTTGTCCTACTCACAAATTGGGGTTTGGTAACTTTTTGACAGGCGTCATGATGGGGGAAGGTATATTTCCACATGGACTACTCAGTAGTGGATGAGGTAGATTATTCCTTGAATCCTTTCAAGGGTTAGGATATTTTTGTTTCAGATTTTGGGAGGACTATGGGAGGAAAACAATTCGAAATGGTGGACCATGAAGATGGAGATTATTCTGGCATGATATTTAGGGATCCAACTAATAGAAAAATGGATTTGGAATTGGGTCTTGGAATGGGTCTTGAATCCACCACAGATCCACTAGCGGATAGGGTTTTAGCTTGGGACCTTGGAGGAACACCGTTCTCACTATTTTCCTTGCCTCTTGACACTTTCCTAGGACTCCCTTTGACCACTAAATATACAAGTTCTCTTTTGGACGTGAATCAGGGCTTCCCTTCAAGTCCCTCAACCCCTGAGGATTTGATTTTAGGCTATATATTTGAGCTTTTGGAAGTAGGTTTTCCCTTTGCAAACCCCTTGGGACATGGGCATTGGCAACAAACTACTCCTCTGGAGGAAGATTTTTTGTAGGATTTGAAGGGGTTTATAGCCTCCTTTCTGAGATCAATTGATCAGCATGGGGATCCTATTGAGCTAACCTCACAAAATAGGGGTATTGAAGTGAGGAGGACCAAGACAGGAACAAAAGGCATGCCTGATGCCAGTAGTGGTTCAAGTAAGAAAAGGTGGAAAAATAAGTGTGCAAACAAAAAAAATGATGTCCCTAGATTGGTTTATGGACTAGATGTTTTTGTGGCACAATTTGTGAATATGGTAGAGACAACAGTGGTGGGAAAGGAAAGGGGAGAATATCCCAGTCAAATTTCACTGGAATAATGAGGGAAAAATTGTTGGTTATAACTGCTTAATTTTTCCTCACAACAAAGGGTTCTAACAAAGGGATGGTTCACGTTCAAAATTGAAAACAAGGAGGATGCAGATCGAATCCTATATAGACATTGGTGCTTAGGATAAACGACTGTCCTATTCAAAAAATGGACTCCCCTATTCAATGCAAAGAGTGAAAACTTGGATGTGATTTCGGTATGGATAAGGATTCCCAACCTGCCTTGGGAATTATGGAATATGGAATCTTTCAGAGACCTTAGAAATGGTCTAAACACTTTCATATATATGGACATCTATTTCAAGCACACAAAAAGGATGATAGTTGCTCGCATCTTAGTTTCGATAAATATCAAGGTTGGACTAAGAGAAGATGTAGAATTTATATAGGGAAGAGAGAGGCATAGGAATAAATTATATTATGAAGGCATATCGTTCTGGTGCCATAGATACTATGTCTATGGTAATCTCACCATGAAATGCACTCTCCCTTTCTCTAAAGGACCCCATTGGGATCATAAGAGGGCTGGTAATGGAGGTGGAAATGATTTGGGTGGTACTTCACCAAAGGCCGGTAGGATTGATGCAAACCAAACAGGTCAAAGTCTTCCTACAAGTGAGGCAGGTGGGGAACTTTCTGATGCAGAAAATTTTATATTAGTGAAATTGGTTTCATATAAGGGGGCTCTAATACAAGAGGATAAACAAGTGAAATCTGGAGCACCTCCACAAGCTTCATATGGGACTCCAACAGAAATACGGAGTAAGTTGTTGGACCTTAATGCTCATACGCTACTCTAGCAAATTCTTTTGAATTGTTGGGAAATAATCGAATGGCTCTTAGGAATCCTCACCAAACCCCCAATAGGTCAAACCCTCTCCCTCCTTCAGAGATACCTTTGGGTATGAGCCAAATTGAACAAAAAAATCTTCTCGAGCTGACCCACTCTCTACCTTGACTGTGATATCCTCATCTCTGAGCTCAGCAGAGATTCCTATTTGTTTCCACCTCATAAATTGGGAAATCCCTGATTTAACTGGTCTATTTTTAAGTCACACTGGGATGGGGAAGAACCCTCCTGGTAGCATCAAAAGGAGAGGCCGTGAAAGACCTACTAATTCTCTCTTCTACACATAACAAAGTAGGAAAGGAACAATTAGATAGGAAAGAAAAATCCATTCTTGGGGCACTTAGAGTAGTGAGCACCCCATAAGGGGTTTTCTCATGAAATTAATCTCTTTTAACTGCATGGGGTTGGCAAGTCTCGTGAAAAAACTTTGCACTAAGGAGTCTAGTCCTTAATTACCAACCAAAGATTATATTGCTTTAAGAAACCATGGGTAAATGCGACAATGTAATAAGTTTTTTTAATGAGTACACTCAAGAATTTGAATTTATTGCTCAAGATGTGAGAGACCTCTCTGGAGGTAGTCATGGGATGGAAAACAAAATTTGCTAAGGCCCATAACTCATGGAGCTTTGATTATGGCTAAGGTTAGAGGTTTTCCTGGAAAATCTGGATAATACTTTCACCATTTTGAATATTTATGGACCCTACGAGGAGAGGGTGCCTTTTTGGAATACTGTTAGTTAGAAATCCTTCATCAAAGATAAAAATGTCATTGTGGGATGTGATATGAACTTCACCTTGGGTTCTCATGAAATTTTGGAACCTTGGGAAAGGATTGATCTACTAGCAAATTATTAGAGAAGGAAGGTTTTTGGATGTTGAACTAGTGAATATGAAACCTACTTGGACAAATAAAAGAATGGGGGACAACATAATTGCAAAAGGATAGACCATTTCCTGGTGACAGAAAACATGTTGGAACATAATTTAATGTCCAGGAAATGGGTGGACATGGGTGGATAATCATATCATTATACTATCTTCTTAGAGATACAAGGGGGAATTGGGAATTCCACCATCCCCTTCAAATTTTGTGCAACTTGGTTAAAGGATGAATGCTTGTTAAACCTGATAAAATATTCCTAGACTCCTTATAACCTTGATGAGGGGGGACCTACATACCTACATTTTGAAAAAAAAACCATCCTTGACTAAGAAAAAGGTTAAGGACTGGGGAAGAAAAAAAAATTAAAGGTTGACCAGGAGCTAAAGCAGGTAGAATTGGAAATTCAAGCACTAAAGAGGAAGATGGAGGGGGTTATACTTCCTATGAATCCAAGGAACAATTGGAAGGTCTAGAAACCAAAAGAAGGAAACTACTAAAGCAACATGAGGAAATGTTGAGACTAAAAAGTTGGGAAATTTAGCTGGAAAGTGGAGATGAAAACATAAAGTTCTTTCAAGCCTTTGAAAAAAATAGAAAAATTTAGAATACATTTGGGGACTAAAGGATCACATTAATGATGTTATTTCTTGATTCGAAGGTCTGTAAAATATTAAAAATCCCACTTCTAGACTTTGTTCAAAGAGGATGAATGAATATTATAGAGGTAATCAGTTTTCTCAGTTCTTCCCAGGTTTTGTAACCCCAGAAGATAACAAATATTTAATGGAGGAAATAACAAAATAAGAATTAAAGGAGACTTTGCATAGTTTTCAAATGGGCAAAATCTCTAGTTCGAATGGATGGACGATTGAATTTGTCCTCGCTTTATATGATACCATTGGTCTAGACCTTCTGAGAGTGGTTGAACAATCCAAATCAAAGAGATTTATCCACCCTCCCCTAAATTCTACCTTGATATCCCTCATTCCAAAATCCAATCACCCAAACTCAATGGAGGAATTCATACCAATCTCTTTATGTAACATCACCTATAATATTGTGGCTAAAATCATAGCCAAAAGATTAAAGAAGGTATTTTCAAAGTCCATCTCAAACGAAAAATTTGGCTTCTTGGAAGAAAGGCAGATTCAGAAAGCTATCAAGGTCATCCATGAAGGACTGCATAATTTTAAAACAAAGAAGTTGAGAGGGGCGGTGTTGAAGATTGATCTTTCAAAATCCTTTGATAGAGTAAGTTGGTTATATCTTAGACTACTTATGACTCATCTGGGTCTGAATACTCATTTATTAAGTGGGTCATGAGTTATATAACTATAATATATTTTGCAGTACTCATTAATGGATCAATGTCCCCTTTATTTCCATGTAAAAGGGGTATTTGTTAAGGATTCCCTCTATCACCGTTACTATTCTTGTTTGTAGTAGAAGGACTCAATATAGCACTAATTGATGTAAAGGGCAAGGGAGTTTTCTCTAGAATTGTTATTTCAGATACTCTTCATTCAACTCATCTATTATTTGTGGATGATATTATAATATTAAGTGATGTCTCTATTGAAGATGTTGAAAAGCTTTTCAGAAAGGCCATCGAAATGGCGATAAATGTGAAGAAATATTCCCTTTCAAGTATGAACATGGATGATCTTGAAATTGAAAGGTACTCTTTTCTCTTCCCCTATGAATTAAATATATTTGGTGAAGGCCTCAAATACCTAGTTTTTATGTTAAAACCAAATAATTATAAAAAGAGGACTAGAACTGAGTAATTGCTAAATTGGAGAAGAGGTTAAGTAGCCAGAGCCACATATTTCTTTCAAGACCAAGATGGTTGGTCTTAGTAAAATTAGTTCTAGAAAGTATATTCGATGTCACTAGCATGGATTCCAAAGGGAATCCTGGAGAAACCAAGAAAGTTGTGCTTCAGATTCTTATGGTCTAGGAAAAATTAAAATTTGGTGCTTCCACGGGCAAAATGGGATAGCATATCCAAACCAAAGAAAATGGGTGGATGGGGACTAAAAGTCATACAACTCTTCTCAAAATCCTTGGCTGTAAAATTCGAATGGAGGATCCTCTCTACCAACAATCTCTAGAGCGAGGTGGTTAGATACAAATATATTTCCATGGAATCATTAATAGATTGGATAAGAAATTCCAATAAAGGAAGAAAAAAATATCAATCATTTGGAAGGCTACATTAAGCTATTTATCAATAATTGAAGAAGGCCTTCCTTGGAAAATTGGCATGGGTTATAGTGTGCACATTGGGGTGAATCCTTGGCCACGATGTTAGAACAATTATATCCTCCCTCAACAACTCATTCGGATATTGATCCACTAGGGATTATTCCATATAAAAACCAAAATTGTTGATCCAATAACTACATTGATTTGGGGTTAAGGATGAAAAGATGCAACTAGATTGGGTCTCCCAAATGCACTGAAGGATAGTTGGAACAATTTTCTTAATTCACTTCGAGTAACACATGTCTAATTAACAGACATTCCCGATGAGTTAATCTGGAACAAAGCCCCATATGGATGATATATGCCAAAATTAAGCTATCAAAATATGATAACAAACCCCCAAGATGGTGAACCTACGTGATGGTGGAAGGGAATTTGGAAATCCAAATGTCCTCAGAAATCAAGGTTATTTATGTGGTGTACTTTTGCAAAAAAGGTGCCGACTTGGGACAAAATGGTCAAAATGTCAATTGAAGGGCTGGGTGGGTGTGCTTTGTGCATAAATGCTTTTGAATCAGTTACTCACCTCTTCTTAATATATATCCATTATCTTTCTAGACATGGAATGAGACTAAGAAAAGACTAAACATGAACATAGACTATGTTGGGGCAGATGCAGATGTTGCATGGAAGACTTGGTCCTTCAACCTTGATACCGAAAATATTCAGGGATTACCTATGATTATAATTTGGGGCATATGGATAGAAAGAAACCATGCTATCTTCCAAGAAAATCCTTTTGTCCCAGAATGTATCTCAATCCAAATCTTAGATATCTTGTCATATTTCCTCAACAAAAGAATACTCCAATTGTCAAAATAGTTCAAGAAGAGACTATAAATAAGAACCTCCCCTGGTCCTTTTTTGATGGGGTATCACAAATCAAAAATGTGGTGTTGGGGCCCTTCTATATTTGTCTGACTCTTTTTTTTCAAAATTCAAATTAGATTAAGGACCGGTACAAACAACTATGTAAAAATTATGGCTTTAAAACTCCTACTATGTTTTGCAAAAGAAAAGGAATGCAAATTCTTACAAGTTTTTGGTGACTCCAAGAATGTAATAAATTGGATAAACAAAGTCCAAAACTATCATAACATGTTTCTTCTCTCTTTAATAGAAGAGTTGCATTGACTGTTGGACAAATTTGACTCTTATTCATGTCGTCATGTATACAGGGAGTAGAATGCCATTGTAGACTAACTCTCCAAGGATGGGATGCTCATAAGATTTGGACAATGGAAGATTACAAAATTTCAAATGAGAGATATTTTGAATACTACCATCGTCCCTTTATCGATGATTTGGCCCCTCAACATATGTGCAATGACTGACTCTTCTCAAACACGACTGGTTTAGAGATATATTTTCTTTTTCTAGTATCTATCAAATATATACCTGCAAACCGATTTCATGGCCACTTTTATAGCTACATGGGATTGTCATACTCTGTTTTTTTACTTTAAATGTATAGAACAATATGGATAGGATGGACACATATGAGTTCTGTGATGGAATAGTTTTGTTTTGAAAATTTTTACATGAGCCTTTGGGAAATAGACTAGAAATGCATGGAAACATGCATTATGTAGATGTAAGTTTGTTAACATTTGAATAAAATTATGCTTTTTTATAATGGAATATATATATGTTAAAACGAAAGTAAATATTCTAATTTTCCATATTTCAAATAAATGTATATACACATTAAAATAACTTTTATATAATAAAACATAAAAACTATGATATCTATACCTAGTTGCGGGTGATGACAACAATCCCACCATCTGCATGCACAATGATTGATGTGCTAATAGATTGATGGGAAAAGGTACGAGGTGGGGGTTAGTTTTGGACAGAGTCGGACTGGCATCTCGTAATGCATACACAAGCTCTTTACTAGTCACCCATGTTGAATCCAGGGGCATGTAAAAAGAATGGATATGCCATGCGCGGCGAACTTGGCAGATACACTTGTAAAACGTGTAAAAGGACTTGCATTGATGGGAAGAAGGATGATTGCACCAATATGGGAGGTTATAATGAGACTTGACTTGAATGATGCCTCAATTGGAACTTCAACTGGTTCTATGTTAGCAATTTCCAAATTGGGGTAATTGTTGTTTCTTCTGTGGCTGCAACAACTGGTAGAGTTTGGGGGCACAATGATATTGAGGGTTTTGTTGGGCTTGGGAACATGATGGTTCCTTTCCAACATGCTAGGATTCATTGAGGAAGAGGAATCATGCTCAATAGGCTAAAGCGATGGATAATCCATGGCATTCCCTCCTTAGCAATGTCCCCTTGCACATTGAGGATACAATTGAAAACTTGGAGGCATTAGCAATTGAGGAACGAAATCAACTACAAGAAGAGCAGTGTGCCATCATTCTATATTGGATAGTTAAAAACATTATAGCTCACATCCTGATGGAGAAGGAGGCCTTCTAGAATGAGACCCTCAGGATCATTAGCAGGATTTGAGATTACCTTGATGAAATTTTTGGATTGTTTGGACACTTTGGTGGAGGAAAATGTAATATGGTTTCACATGGAAATAGGGGGCAATGAAAGCTCAGTTGTAAAAAACATTGGTATGCGGTTGGTGGAGATCTTCTTGGGCAAAAAGGATACAACACCCTCTAGGTAGCTTTGTAACACCCTGGTTTTGACCCTGTTTGCATTAAAAATGTATATGATGTAAATATTGTATTTAATTGTGGTATGGAGCTAAAGGCAAAATCCCCACCTTCGATTTAGCGTTTTATGTTCGGTGATTAAAAATTGTTGCCGATGGTATTTCGTGCTAGCTAGGCACATTATAATTTTGGACATCATGTACATATGCAATTTGATTAAAATACCCACAACCAGCTATGCCAATGCAACATTAAAGAGATGGGCGCATGATTTCCTAAGGATGGGGGGGGGGGTATTCAAACCTTTGAGCCAATGGGGAAAAGACAAATGTCTATGGGAGATCCCATCAAGCTGTCAACCACCTTCTTGTCTTATTCAACCAGCCACTTAAGTCTCCAAGGAGTTAGTTGGGGCAATTATTGCCTTGGGGATTGGGAGGTATGGGAAGCTATAGAATTGAAAGGAGCCTTCATTTCTGGGCATGGCCATAATCCTTTGACCACACGCATGCCCAAGGGGAGACCTCTCTCCCATAATCCCTCATGTGGAAGAAAGGAGCGACATTACTCACTCACAACAAATTTTTCCTCACTCTCATGAAGTTGATTTTCCTCACACAGGCGTTCTATTCCTCAGTCCTCCATCCTCCATTTTCCCATGCACGTTTTTGCAGTCTGCTCCATTTTTCTCCCATGGCTGGAGGATCGTTTTTGGTAATGCCCAGTGGATTTTGGAAGATACCATGATTTCTAGGTGTTTGATGAGCCGTATTGGCCCATGTGAAGCCACATAACGTTTTTGAAACGAATTGCATAGGCTGGTTCATTTTTCCCAATTGCCACTATCGAATTTGGCTCCCATGACATTTTTCATCAATCCCAGAACTTTTAGTTGTTGTGTATGCATCTTTTGTTTTGGTCTGAACTGGTTTGGAGTGGAAATGGGGTCTAAACTAGCTTGATAAACCTAGTGTAGGAAGGAACCTCATAGGCAGATCTGAAGGGGTTGGTTTTCTTCTTTGCACACCTTGAATAACACTGGAATGGAAGGCATAGCCTGAGGACTACGTAGCAGAGAAGGGGATGCTTCCTTGTGTTGGGTGTGTAGATGTTTTAGAATCCAGGCGAAATCTGGTGCAGGTGTCCATAGCTTTGTGGTGGAGCTCACTAGCTTAGCGATTCAACCTTTCTAGCTCCTTAGTAGCATGATAAACCCAAATTGTAGTTTGGCTTGGCTGAATTTTGATATATGGCTATGTGTGAGTCTGCTAGTGTTCCCTATTCCTTGTGGGAATCATGCCCAACTCGGGGGTGGCAATGCTGCTGAGAGATTGATGAGCACACTGGCCTATGGTTGGGTGGAACGTTGCAGTGACATAGCTGGTTGCGGGACAAGCTTCTTTCAAGATAAGTATCTCTTGTATTAATCTCTGCATTTGTATTTGCTTAATGAAATATGATGAACATGTCTAATGTGTTGAATGGATGAATTGCTTCTGCTATATAATTGCAATTGTATGCATCCGTGTATTTTTTTAAGTTCAATGCATTTTATATTACTTTATGGGCCTTAGATTGCCTGGATTGATAGCAGTTATGGTCGAGTTCCCTCTTAGGTAGACAGAGGGGACGTGACAAGCTCTTTGTTATAATTGATTTGTTTAAGTTTCACTTTTTATTGGTTATGGTTTGATACTTTGTCACCTTTTGGATTTTTAGACAGGCTCGGTTTCCCTCTATTGAGGGCAGGCTTGAATCTTTCAAATTGGGGTTAAGATATGAACACATGTTGAAGCATTGTTCTTCGACTTGATTTCCCTTAAGTGCATGCTTGTTTTTTCTTTTTTATTAGTTTCAAATCTTAGTTAAAACAAAGTTTTGAGATAAGTATGATTTTCAGACTCGAAAAGCCTATATACTTTTTTGATTTTGTATTATATGTTCTTTAAAAATTAATAGAAAATTCCTATCTTACAACTAAAACAACAACAACAACAACAACAAACTACTATCAATTTTGTTTAAGGTAACCATGGGTCTTTGGTATCAACAAGTTCTTTTCCATTAAAAAAAATGAATGATAAAAATCACAGGATTGCTGCTGAAAATTACAGGCTTGAAGCTTTGGAATTTTATAGTCACATTACAATCGAATCTCATGGTATTTTAGATATTTGCAATTCTTATCTCATGGTATTTTAGATATTTGCAATTCTTATCTAATTTAATAGTTCATATAAAGTTTGAGATCTTTCCCAAAGATTTTGTATCAAACAAATCTCGGCCAACTAAAAAAATCTCATTGGAAGATTAGACATTGATACGGGATAGTCATGGTGCTGATGCACAAATAAAAGATATTAATGTAAAATGAAAATATGTAGATAAACCATTATTATGGATAATGCATATTTATACGGGAGAATCATGGTGTTGATGGGTAAATACAAAATTATAATGTAAAATATAACTTTGTAGGTAAATCATTATTATGTATGATGCACATTTATACGGTAAAATCATGAATCTAGATAAACCATTATTATGGACAATGTACATTTATAAGGGAGAATCATGAATCTAGATAAACCATTACTATGGACAATGTACATTTATACGGGAGAATCATGAACCATGGTGTTAATGGACAAATAAAAAATATTAATGTAAAATGAAACTACTTATATAAACCATTATTAATATTAATGTAAAACGAAACTACTTATATTAACCATTATTTGTGGATAATGCATAGCAATTTAACGTAAGCAAGTTCATCATGCATGCCACCAAAAAAAAATTGCCATTAAAATATTAGTTAATGATAAAATCATATTTCATTTCATTATGATAGCAAGTCAATCAATAAACATATCCAAAGTATACAAAGTTACTAATCACGTTAATAACGACAGTGTAATGAAGCTTTGATTTTAATTTAAAGATGTAATTTTATAGTATGTAAATTTATTTCAATAAAATATGATTTATTTATTTTAATAAAATATGATTTAATTAAAAAGATATTATAATAAAAAATTACATTTAAAAAGTAACATAGTTGGTGGGTTGGGTATGGTTTAGATACTTTTTAAGCTGAAAAGTCGTCGATTCAAATTCCGGGGATACCAAAAAATCCAATTATGTTAAAGGTTTGTGCAATATACCTGTTTGTGGTAACTTAGCCAATGGCAAACTTACTAATCAAGAGTTTTTCCTATTAACCCAACAAACAAATTAAAGAAAAAAAAACTATAAATAAATTAAATTTAAGAAAAATATATAATAATTATCATAAAAATAAAAAAATTATAAGTAAACATTAATATTAAGTTAAACAAAACAAAAAAATAATTCAAATTTATAAATTTATATTTAAATTGTTAAATAATTTGAATTAAGATAAATAACACTATTGTAAAAGTGGATTAAGTAATTACAATCATAGTGGGTTAAGTAGTTACAATCATATTTTTCGTTAGAAAATTATACATTTAAATTAGAAAGGATAGAAGATATAGTTAAGTTAATTGTACAATTGAAATTAAAAAGGGGAGAATATATAAATAAGTTAGTGGTTATTGGAATGTGTTAATTTTCTATAACTAAAATGAATAAGATGTGTAGTTTGAAAGAAATTAATTAATATAAAAAATAATATAAATTGATAATTAAAAAAAGTGTTTTAAATTTAATAAACATAAATATAATGAAATTCATTTTAAATTTTAAACTTTAAAATTGAAGAAAATGTAATGTGTATATTATATGTTTTAATACAATAACATTAAAAATAAAGTAATAATAATAATGATGCTCTAATCATATTGTTATTTTTTTTTTAATAGAAACCATAATATATTATATTAATTAAAAGATTGTGGTTAGCTAGGCATACAAAAATAGTAAGGTCTGAAACCTGCCAAGAGTACTGTAGATCCCAAAATTACATAATCATTTGAGCAGATTGCTAAAGTCCTGAGTTCACAACTATGTCTAATGTAGCTTCTAAAGACTTTAGATGAATAGATACAGACATATACACCTAGAACAAAATAACAAAAAACATAGAATACCCATTTTAGCATAATTACACCTGCTTCTTCCCTTTTATGTCTTTGGCTGGTTGCACCACTGAAGCTTCCTCCATTGCTTGGTCTCTGGAAGGATATTCATGAATGTGGCTACTTTGGTTCACGTTCACAAGGTTACGCAGGTCGTCCTTCATGTAGCCCATTATACCCATTAAATCATACAAATCATGATGATTATCCTCAATCCGGATGTCTTGGTTTTTTATCTGTCTAACCATCCAATCCCATGTTCGACTGCCTTTAGTGATGCTTCTATTGACGATGCCATAGAGCCTCTTGAGATGCTTCTTAATGTCCTTGAGCGAGTTCTAGATATCCTCGAGTGTAGCTTCCTTATCCGCCATATCGTGATAGAGAGCAAAGCTAGTGCAAATTGATATTCTGCTAGATGTAAGTGGCATAGACCTGTGATACTGAGACCCTCCAAAGAGGGGGGGACTGAACCTAATTTTGCACCGAACAAAATATCTGCGCTAGAGGGAGAAGAGATAGTTCCAGAATTCCCAGGAATAACTTGGGGCGACCTTTGCACTGAGACACAACCTTTTTTATTCTGTGGGAGTTCCACTCTTCAATTTCGCCAAAACTTGCTAAATATATGTCTTGTTCAATGCCAAGAGCAATGCTTTTGTGAACCTTCTCAGAAATGGCAGAGTTGCTACCAGCTCTTGAAGGAGTGGAAATGAAATAGGCATTGGGGTCGAAATGAGCGATGAGAGGTTTCATTGGGAAGACGAGCTTGACTTGTGTGAAAAATCCTATCCTTCTTCCCTACACTGACTTAGTTGGTAAAGCCTACACATGGCCTTTTCCTTGGTGAACATGAGCCAGCTGCAAAATCGCCTATCAACTGGTAGAGAAACTTAATGCATTTGTCGAGATCCAATTGAGAAAATTCGCTTCTCCCATACATGTCTTGATGTTGGAGAGGGTGAATTTGTTGCTAGGGAAGGCCCCCCATAGCATCCTTTTGTTGGTTATGAGCTCAGGGTACATAACAACATTTGTTGATGGTGCCCTTCACATTTCTAGTCCCCATTTTGAGTTTGGCTCCTAGGTTCACCAACTTATCCGCCTTAGAGTTGTGCCCTCGGAGAATATGAAAGTAGGAGACTTGAATTGGAGCAGTGACCTGACGAATACAGTTGTGTATTCTTTTTGTTTTGATAACACCTTTGTTAAATCCATTATTCATTTTGTGAATTACTTGCTTAGAGTTTCCTAGAACAATGATTTCAGAAATATTGAGTTGCTTTGCTAGCTTCACTTCGAAGAAAAGCACAAACCATTCTGCCTCATTATTGTTTTTTCGTCCAAGTCCCCAAGCAAAAAAGACACTATATTTCCACTGGGATCAAAGATGATCCCACTCGCACCTGCCAACCCTGGATTGTTATTTGTTTTTGTTATTTGTTTTAATACAATATAATATTTTATAAAATTAAAAATAAAGTAATAATAATAATGATGCTCTAATCATATTGTTACTTTTTGTGTTGTTTGTATCTATGAATTTGTGTGTGCATGTGTTGTATAGATAGTAATCAAGTATATAGTCATTAGCCAACCATGTGCCATGGATATAAAAGCAATATAGTTCCATCCTAAAAAGGATTTCTCTAACACCTAAAGATCAAATCTTTCCCTTTTTAGAATAGAAATGTTGAAGAAGTGTATAATGCAATGTTTATAGTTTTAATTATCTAATTTGTAGTTTTCTATATATGTAGTTCGAAATATTTTAAATCTAATTTGGTAGAAATGACACGTATCAACACTATAATGAGCACAGAAAGAGTTACACATCTCCCCCTTATTGGGTTGTAAAATGCGCCTCAAGAAATTAATAAATAGAATTTAAAATTTTATCTATTGAACATATATCCAACTTAATTTTTTTAATAAAGGTATGCATTTTAAAGGATTTGATCATTCTCCGTGCTTGTTAATCCCAAAATTGAACTATATATATACTAGTTGTACACAAAGTCTTACACATCAATTTTATGTCAATTATAGCTCTAAAATTAACTATTGTTTACTATCAAAAAACAAAAAATAAAATAATAGAGAACATTTAACTCTATACCATAAAATGCCTATTTCATTGTAATCATTAATAAAGATACATATATTTATATATGTATATAATTTTATAGATTAGTCTAAATATTCTACATTTTTTTACCTTTTTCAAATATGTTTTCTGGTTTGTTTTGTTCAGTTTCTATTAGAAATCTTCTTTAAAATTTTTTAGAGTCACATGTATTAGTTGTAGAAATTGTATAATCTAAGTGCTATAGGTGTATTTGAAGGTGTTGAATCCATTTATGCATTCAAAAAATAAAAATGGAATGGAATCATTTATATTTTTAATATTATAGATGTATGCAACAAAATTTGTGAGATGATAAATTAAAATATGATCATACTAGTTTACATTAGAAGTAGCTCCAATGGTTAGTTCAAGTTGTTACAAGCTAGATGTGATATCTCTACTCTGAAATTTTGGGAGGTCATAGTTAGACTTTCTTGATCCACTTGGGGTTGGGCTCAATAATCATGATTGATGATTTATCATGTGTTACCATCCATGGATCATAAGAAGTACTTGGAGATTTTTTTATATTCATTCCATTGAAAAACAAAAAAAACAAACATTAAAAGTTAAAGTAAACACAACCATGTTATGCAAACACAAAAATGTATTTTGACATAGTTGTTAGAAAAACAAGAACGCAAAGCAATAAAAATAAAGGATAAACAAGATGCAAATATTAAAACACATATACAAGAGAGACACATATATAACGTGGTTCATCTAAGATGGGCTACATCCACACATAAATTGTCAGTCCTTTATTATTGTAGTGTCCAACAAAATGAAGGGATTCAAACTACAACAACCTTGTTGCACTTCCTCTTCACTCTCTCATAGCCTCTCTCACAAAATCATAGAGATTTCTTTACAATGTTGCAGTACAATGCAAAACCGTATTACAATGACTTGATTTTATAAAGGGAATACTATGGTAAAATACCATAGGCTTCCGAAAACCACGGGCTCGTAAGTCAACCACTATTGACCAAGTCATGACTCTGAAATTACAACATTTTACAAGGCATTTTTTCCTAAATTTTCGCTACGGGGGCACTACCCCTGAACCCCGCAGGGGGGGGGGCTCCCAAAATAGTCAACCCNGGTCCCCCCAAACGAATGTAGGGGGGGATTCCCCCCACACACCCACCATGCCCCCCCCTGGATGACTATAGTGGGAGGGGGGGGGGGGAGTTTTCCCACACCTGCCATCTGGTGTTGGGATCCAAACACAATGGAAATAACATCTCTGAATCCGGAAGATTGAGATCCACAACCAACAATAGTTTGTGTGTAATTTAGAGATCAAACTCTTAAAACGAGGAGTGTATATTGAATTATTATGTCTTCTTGTAAAACTGAGGAGTTATTTTAAATTTTTTATGACTAAAAGAAGAAGTCAAGAATACTCTGCAATACAAAAAAGTATTGTGACTTGGTTTCTATGTAATTTGCAGGGAAAAATTGTTTTTCCAACACAACAAAGTATTGTGACTTGGTTTCTGTGTAATTTGTAGGGAAAAAACATAAAACAATGAGGGAATAAATGAATTATTACGTTTACATCCTTTTTGCTAAAGTGAGGAATTATTTTGTATATTTTTAACTTGACTAAATGATTCAACTGGCTCAACAAGTGGGTACTGGAATGATAAAAAAATAATCCAGAGTGACTTAGAAAAAATAATAATTAGTCGTTTAATTAAGCTTATATGTGAGAATGAACTTACCAATAAATCTACAAATACATCACAATCCAAACATATCTAAACAAACAAAGACTTAATATTCTTGAACTTGTACATTGTATTATCGATAATTTTAAAAATTAGAGAAAATATCATAAAAATAGAAAATATAGATTGTCTTCTCCCTCATATATGAAAATGATTGTGGAGTTAATCTTGCAATGGTACAAATAACATAGAATTCACTAAAATCATCTCAAATAAACTTGGTCAATTATTCAAATTACATATCTATACAGCTGAAAAGTAATTAAACAATCAATTGAGACCGTCTTTAATGGTTGACCTTATGCATATTGAACATGGCTGACCTTATGCATATTGAACATGGCTGACCTTATACGTAGTTAATGAGGATGCTCACTACCTCATTCCTTGAAATTAGGTTCACATAGCATGCACATAATTTAATCACCAACATGCATATGGGGTCAATTTTTATCACCTATAATGTCATTTATGTGATCCCTCTAAGATATGTTGTAATACTAATGTGGTGGGTTGAGTTTTTCGAAGGTGGTTTTTGTTTTGGAGAATGCTGCCATTAAGAAGGTTTAACTTGATTATTCAAGTTTTGACATGATAAGAATGTTATTATAGTTGCATGGAGAAGTCTAACATTACAAAAGGTTTATGTTGGTCACACAAGTAAGTTTGACATGATTTATGCTACAAAATTCTTAGTACAATTTTTTTTTGAAAGTTTGTCATAGATCAATAGGAATGTGTGAATGCACAAATCATTATCATCATAGTAAGCAGTGGTTCCTATTGCATTATTTGTAGAAGTGATTAGCCACAATGTTGAAGATGTCACCTCATGAGTGTGCTGCCCTATTATATCAATCAAATCAAATTTCCTAGAAACACTTAAAATAGTGGTTACTATGTTGATTGCACCAAATTATGTAGCTTGGTGAGCATACCAACATGTATCTATGCTTAGAGCGTACTAGTGCATTTTCTATATGCTTATCTATATAGATAAACAACATGCATTAGGTAGATTCTACACCGCCATATTTGGCCTATGTGTGACATCAACTAGTGCATCATTTACACATTTCTTTTGCAACATAATATAACTAAATAGCTGAATGTGTATTGCATTTCAAGCATGCGAGTCAAGGATCTCAATTGGAATTGATTGGTCTAAACTAGATTTATGTTGTATATGGAAAGAATTGGATAAAATGAATTTTAGTTATATGTTATGAAAGCATTGTGATATATGTAGCTACTTAATTTGATTATGGAAATATCTTTTCATGTGGTTTCCTTCACTATGTTTACTAATAATTATGTTACTATTAATGGTTGATGTTACACTAAATTACAAATGATGAATATGGTTATAGTTTCTATTCAAAATTTATTTTTTTTAGTTATTTTGGTGTAATTTGAGAATATTTGTTTTCATAACTTACGATTCAAGTGCAACTATTAGTGCTTAATCTCTCTCACAAACAAATAAGAAACCATATTTTACACTTCCATCCTCCATCAACACCATTTTGACACCCTCCAATTATTTGCACCAACTCAAAAATGGTGCATGTTGCACCCCCATGAGGGAAATGCATAATTCCCATAAAAGCCTCTTATCACTATTGATCGGTAAGATCAAGAGGAAACTTCCCCATGCCTATAAAACATGTATAAAATTTGAAACATTAAATTAATACCACACATGCCATGTTCCAACTTCTACATTCTTACTCCAACATTTCACATATACATATTCAGTCACCCTATGAGTGTGCACCTCAATAATATGTTTGATCCCACTCTAAAAATGACATAGTAATGGCATATATGTATAAAAACACTATATCATGTATCATTATACCTTTAAACCACTGACCACATTTAGTGCAAATGATATGAATAATCACTAACAATAACAATAACAAAATTACATTACCTTTGACCTATGGAGGGATATTTAATAACTAATTATATATATATATATAAAGTGTGATATAGAAAATAGATAGCCTAATATCGATCTCTCGTATAGCAATGCAAAATCATTTTCATAGTAATTATATACAATAATCTCAAGTTTCTCTTTGGTTCTCTCTCTTAAGATTCTCGGAGGGAGTGATCCTGGGTCTTAGAAGGATCATCTTTAACTTCCTATAGAGGAAAAAATCTATGGAGTTGAAGTTTCATTTGGAAAGGTGGGAGCTCCTCTCCAGGTCGAAAGTGTTCGAGGGTTGGGGCATCAAACACCTTGGATTTTTCAATAGATATTTATGTGCAAAAAGTATCTGGAGCGCTCTTCATGATGATGGTATGTGGGGAAGGATCATTAGATGCAAGTATCTTAAGAGAATCCCTGTTGTTTCATGGTTAAGATATGGAAATGAGCAGCTGAGGAATGGATTGGTGATCTAGAGAATCTTACTTGATACTCTACAACTCATCAAGCCAAATATTAGCTGGCTGGTAGGGAGCGGTTCTCAGGTTTTCCTGGGCATTGACCCTTTTATTGGAATGGAAAAGAACTATATCCTTTTAGGCAGGCTGATAAGGTTTTTTCAGGGAAGGAACATTTATGACTTAAATTAGATTGTTTTTTGAAATGCTGGTCTTAACCCTTGTTGGTTAGGGCCCTCAAACCTGAATATGAGTGGAGAGCCGGTGATTGAATGGGGAATTTTTATTAAAAATCTGATTTTAGCAGGAATCGATGTATGTGATGATCGAGAGGTTCTAGTTTGGGACAAGAACAAGGATACATGTGTGGTGTCTACAAAGCTGATGTATAACTTTTTGATCAGCTGCAATCGCTCGGAAGCAGTGAAGGATTTCTCTAAATTTGTATGGACTGGTAGGATGCCTTTGAAAGTCAAGTGTTTTGGGTGGCTCTGTTTTAATAATAAGATCTTGACTTGGGATGGGTTATAGAAGCGAGGATTCTTTAGGCAAGGTTGGTGCAATCTTTTCCATTCAGGTTTAAAACCTGTACAACATGTATTTGGAAATTGTATTTTTTTCAAAATGTATGGGATGTTATCAGTTTAGACAAACAATTTATGGAGGAGAATGTTATCAATTTTTTGAATGACCCGGGCACACAGATGGATGTGATTCTTTCCACGTTTTGGGCAGATTGGAGAGCTCGCAACCTTTGTTTGTTCCAAAATTTAACTGCATATTTTAACAGAACAAATATGAAATCTCTTAGTTGGCTTCAATCATATGGTGCTCTTCAAAGGAAGGTGACTAGTCGGGTTATCAATTTACCTTTGGTGGACCAGCATGGTGCTATTGGTTTCTTTGATGGTGTGGAGTAGGTCGAAAACGGTGGGGCAAGTATGGTTCTAAAATCGAGGCACAATTTATATTATTTCCAGAAGATGGGAGCTGGTAGAGGATCCAATTCAAGGGCTGAGCTCTTGGCTCTTTGGGGTTTACAATATTTCACCCTAAAAAAGAAATGTCTGTCCATCTCTATCTATGGGGACTCAAAAGTTATTATGGATTGGGCTAAGGAGAGACATTCTTTTCACAGGATGGAGCTGCATCATTGGGCCAAGAGAACAAAAGATATTTTCTCCCGTTTTCAACATATATCTTTAAGTCACATCTATAGAGAGCTGAACAACGAGGCTGACGGATTGTCCAAGCAGGATTTGGGATGTGATATGGGGTACATTGCTTGGGAGTTGTTTCTGGATGGATCCAGGACTCATCAAGGGCTATTAAGCTTTGTTTAAAATATTTAAGTCTATCATTGTCTTAAGTTATTTTGTCTTAAGTTATATAGCTGGGATATAGATAGTTTTGGAAGCTAAGTCTATAGGAAAAAAACAAAACACCATTGTTGTATAAGGATCAAGGACTATATGCAAAAATATGGGCATTTTGTGATGTAGGAAAATATGTAAACATGTGTTTTTAAGACACAACATTTCTTGTATATAAAGTTGTTTTTTTGGTGTGAAAATAACAATCTCAAGTTCTCATTAAAAGCTAAGCCATCTTTCTTTATTTGACAATAACCTCGGTATTCTCAATGAAAATGTATATGTAGTTTTAAGCAAATGTTTAACCATAGTGGATTTGTCAATGTTATTTTGTTGTATAATTGTTTTGTGTTCTTTAATTCTGGTTTGAATAGAGTTTTTATTTTTTTTATAATTTATAATGAAAGATTTTATAGAACAATGAATCTTATATATATTTATGAAAGACCACATGAATAAGGAATCTCATATATGTCTTGTGAATAATTAAGGTTTAAAAGATATTTAATTAATTGTAAGGGTTTAAAAAAAAAATTGGGCGAAATAAAAATCAATTTTATGTTTTTTTTTCCCTAAAATTTACATAATTTTGTTTGTAACACCTTAGTTGAAGGGAAGTGTGACATTTGAGTTGATGGTTATGGAGGGGTTTGTAGTGAGGAGTGGTAGATAGAAGTAGGTGTTTCTAGATTTGTGAATTTAGTTTTATGTTTTTGTTCATGATGATTGTTAATATTTTTAAATGTAAAGATATGGTGGAAGTTTTCTTTCTCAAAGTGTTCTTGGTTTGATAAATTAATACCTTAGTTAGAGTTATATTTAAGTCAATAGCCTTCTTTGTAGGATAATATAGTCAATTGATGTGTGTGTATATATGTTTATATGTGTTTTTTTCCACAAACTTCATAAAATTTATTGTCATTCATTTCTTATTACTTATATATTTGAAAAAGCAAATTATTTTTGTTCTCTACCTTTTATGGTAAGTTTTATATGAATTGAGATGATGNGTAATTAATGAAATTCTTATAAAAATAAAAATAAATAATTTACTAATCTAAAACTTATTTATTCATTTAATTTTTTTAAACCAATATATGCCATACATAAGCTAAAATATAACTCAACACTCTTGACATGATAATAAACCACAACCCCCTTGACTAAATAATCCTAATCTCTTTGTAATCCATTTAGGTGTTCATTCAATATACTTAACTATTGAAAAGATCTTGTTACCATGTCATTTACAACGTAGGATTTTGAATACTAGTAATGATGGGGGTGTAAACGAGATTGGGGGAATTTCAATACCATTAATGATGGGGTGTAAAGGAATTTGTGGGAATATTTAGATTATATTTGTTTTTATTCTCTTTAATACGTAAAAGAGAATAATTAATTAAATAACCACTTAATGTAAACATTCTAAATTTAAAGGAGAAATGAAAATTATAAAGACATTGCTTTTTATTTCTTTATGTTATCTTGAGATTACAATCAAGAATACAATCAAGAAGGAGATTGTAGGAATATTTAGATTATATAAATATTTTTAAAATATAATTTTAAACCAATAAAAGATAATTAGTTAAATAACCAAATAGTAGGAATATTTAGATTAGTATTTAAAAAAAAAAAAATTAAACAAATAAAAGATAATTAGTTAAATAACAATAAGAAAATTACCTTTTATTTCTTCATATTATCTTGAAATAACAACAATTGATAAAGAACTATGTAGTATAAACCATTAAAAATTATAAAAAAATTTATTTTAATTTTTAAAACATTTTAATAAAATTATTAATTTTATTTATTTATTTATTTTTCAAATTTTTATAAATTTTAAATTTATTATAATTTTTATGTTAAAATTGCAAAACTCATCCATGCATGTTTTTCATTATGTTTAGTATCAATGATCCAATTCTAGACATGGTATAATCCCAACAAATAATTATAATCATGATTTGACATATCATTTTTGTTATGGTTTATCATGATTTTACATTGACCATATGTCATAAGTTAAAGGGTTGATGAGGTCTCTCATAAGTAATCAAATATTATATATATAATGATTATATTTTTTTACGAATTTATATGAAGGAGATGCTTAAGATCATATTTATTGAGGTAATTTAAAAAATAAATGTATATGAGAAATTGTTAATATCATATTTATTGATAATTTATAAAATAAATTTATTATTCTATTAAAATAAATAAGATTATTTTATAATATAAAATGTATGATATATGTTATATAATGTTTTTAATTTAAATTTTATAATAAAAAATATTTATATAAAAATAAAAAATTCTATAAGAAGGTTATTAATCTTAACTTGGAAGATTAGAAGTATTTCTCGGTAGTAATTAGCTCATGAAATAAAATTAATATAGCCAAGATTAAAACAAACTCTAGTGAACTCCATAGCTAAACAGGGCGTTGGTATATTCCTAAAAATCCATGGGCTGAAAGTGTTTTCCATTTGTGTGAGTCTATGGACGTTGAGGATGAAAATCACTTTCTCTTACACTGCCTTGCTTACACCCACATTACATCTAAGTTTCATAGTATTTGTTACAATATAAACCTTTATAATCTCCTAACTTGCCAAAACTATAGTGAACTTGAAAAGCTTATTGTTTTTTTTAACACAAGAACAAGATTTTAAAATAAACCAAGATTAATTTAATTGGTTAGATTCTTTCTATACCTAGAATACCATAAATATTTAAGTTATAAAAGAGAATATTACGATACAATACAGTCCTTAGACAAACAAACTATAAGTACTACTTAGCATATTATATAAAGACACCAATTATTTTATACAAAGTGCTTTTGCAATAAAAAAAAATCTCTTAAAACACGAGAGCATAAACTAAAGTAGATTTAAAAACGCTTTCAAAAAAGCTATTAATAATGTTCAGATTCATTGTGAAGCATGGAGTAGAAATTTACAAGTACCAAACATTCCATGTTAGATATTTTCAAGTACTTTCACAATCTTCAAACACTAATTGCAATTTGTATGAAACAAAATGTGGTTTCTTGAATCATTAAACATACTTTACTTATTATTATGAACAATCACTTTAATGGATGTTACCTATTTGATAATTTACTTTTAATTTTAAGTTGTAATATGATTTGATTTGTTAATTTGAAAATATATTTATTTTTAAATTTAAATAATTAATTATATTTTTTTAATAAAAATAAAAAATAAAATATTTTTATTTACATTAAAATATATAATTATTCTTCATTATTACTAAACTTAATTATTGTTGGATTCATAACTTTCTACATATGGAAGAAAAAACATCCACGTATGCCCAAAGATTTATGGTATATAACACTTTATATGGTAGTTGTCATGTTCCTTTCCATAAAAAAAATTATGGTAGGTACTATTGATTTTATAAGGTTATTCCCAACTATTGGACTTTTAGTTAGCAAGTTCCTTTCCATCTCAACAATGTATTTTTGTAAAGTCGCCTAAGAATTTTGGAATTTTATGTTTACTTTGTGATGTGATCTCGTATTCTATATTAGGATTGGGTTTGGGTTTTATTTTAAAAATTTTGTTTAACATGTTAAAAGTGGATTAGAATTCAATCAAATAAATGATTATAAATAAATAAAATTCAAAATATAATATCAAAATTATATTTTAATATATAAAATTATAAATAATTAATTTAACAATTATATCTTAGCATATAAAATTATTAATAACTAATCAAACAAATCAAGTTTATTAATTTAATTGTAATTAAAGTTAATTATTTAGCTATATTTATATATTTAATTAAAATAAAATAAAAATATTTATTATAGCTCGAGGATCAAAAGGAAAATAATCAATTAAAAGTAACATAATTAAAGGGATGAGCATAAAGTAACATAGTTAGATAGATGAACATACATTATTAAAGTTAGAATAAACTTTGGAAATGATGTATAACAACTAGGTCAATTTTATTTTTATTTTTTTATATTATAATTTATTATAAACTATATTTATAAAATTTTAATTATTAATATCAAACAAAAATAAAAGTATTTTAGGTAAATCAATTTAAATTTATGAATGCATATACATATATTAAAGCTATTATAAATATAATATAAACCATTAATATGTATATATAGGTTAGAGTAAGATCATTGTAAATGATATTGGATTTTTTTTATGAGTTGAAATTATATTTTAGTTGCATGGTAAAATTTAAAATTGCTTTTCACTGGTTAAAAAATAGTTTTGTACAAGATTCAAAGACATGTGGAAAGGGAGGATGGACCACTAAATTTGATGGTGTAGTTTTTCTTAAATAATAGTGATGAGTCAACCTACATTTATTGATAATATTTAGAAATGGTTATCCTTAATATTCCTTGATAGCTAAGTTACAATATGTTTTTCCACATTCACACAAATTAGAGATGAAAAAATAAAATACATAGCACAATAAAACTGGACCTTGAATTTAATTATTCACGACTTGTAAATTATAATTTATAATTTGATACTAAAGTTATGTGTGTGGTATGATTTAAATTATAACAATGTAACTATAGTTATTGTTAAATCTTCAGTTTCATCATTTTACATTTATAATTTGTATCTTAATATATACATGATTTAATAAAAGTTAGTAGCATAATAATCTTTTATATTTAAGGAACTAAGAGCTTTGGATATTTAATGTAAAAAACGATCATAATAGTTATTTATTAGAAGAAATAGTTATCAATAGTTCAATGGGATAACTCAAGTTATTAATGATATGAATTACAAGTAGGAAATCTTGGTGCCGTGTCTCTAAGCTAGTTTCCTTTGTGATGTACTTAATATTTGTGGGCCTCACTTAATGTGCTTATCAAGTCAGAAACACATAATTGATGCCATTTGATTTACACTAGTTGTCATCCTCAAAGGGAGGGGAATTTCCCAATTGTTTCTTGGGGATCTATTTCAAAGGGGAAAAAAGAAATACTTATGATTGAATTTAATTGTTCCTTTTACACAAATTTGGTTTTGTATCAATTGGGTTTATAGTGTTAGAATATCAATAAACTTGATTTATTGAGCACTTTGTTGTTAATAGGACAACTTCTAACATCCCATTCCATGGTTTACCCAACCCACTAAGAGGGGATGTGACCCATTTCAAAGTAAGGCTCCAAAAAAATTCAAATATGTTAAAAACCCAAACGTGGAAATAAACACCATAAATTTATTAGAACCATGCGGTCCACATCCATTTCATTCATAAGCACAGAACATAGTTAATTGAGTAATTGAGATTTGTAAATAGAGAATGAAGGGAAAATACATAACACTTATATTTTAACGAAGATGGTCCAAGAAAAAGCTACATATGATAAATTTTCCACCCAAGTATAGGCATCCATGGTAGTTACAACCCCCAAGATAAGCTACGAGGCCACTAAGATGAAGGAAATTAGCTTCATACTCACAAGCCATCCAATGCAACCTAATTTCCCTTAGGCTCAACTAATTTTCTCACAACTAAGAACTCCAAGGAACTCATGCAACCACCAGGAATACATGACATTCTCATCAACTACCCACACAACAAAAGGAAGATATATTTTTTCTTTGATCAGTAGTGCCTTACAAGTATTATTCCATTCCAGTTCTCCTTAGTGTAGGTAGGAAGAACCCATCTCATTATTTTCCTATTGAGAATAACCCAGTGAATCATATCTTGGTTTTAATACATCCAATGAGAAACACTTATTAGGGAAAACATAGTTTTCCTAAATAATATAGCCTATGTTCTCCTCTATAATCATCCACCTCTCTTCTAAGGTCTACAAACTAATACCCCAAAGGTAATTTGCTCATTTTCAAGTCTTTATATTAGTTTAAAACATGAGGCTTGAAATATTTGGGGCTTTGGTGGTGCATGTACATGAGAATAGTAAAAGTGTGAATGGTGAATAACGAGAATAGCAATAATTTCCAAATAGAATGGAAAAGAGGAATGAATTCCCATGAGGGTGGGGGAACACATTTCCATGACGATGGAGGATGCTTACACTTCACCATGATGATTGTACCTAGTGTCATGCCTCCAAAACTATGTGAGGTATACTTTCTCACTAAGCAATTCATGCATTTAATGATTGTATTCTAAGTCAAAGATGGTAAATGAGGTACTTGATGAAAAGTTAGTAGTTCCTAGGAAACATAGGATTAGTTCCATTTCCATTATGACCCATTTCTTCTTTCTTTCTTTTTGGTGTACTCCTATCCCCTCTTGTGATTTTTACATCCATCTTAGACCTTTCTATTATTTTTCATCAAATGTTTTCGCATATCTCGAATGTACCATGGAAAGTCTACCACATGAATACATGGAAAGCATATTTATTGCAATTACATGCATATCTATTGATTAGTCGAGCCTTAGCCTTGAATTTCACACTAGGAATCCATACAAACATATTTATATGCTTTACACACAAGGTCACATAATTAAGCTCATGTAGCTCAATTCTTGTTGTTATAAGGACTTATTTAATTTGATTTAAGACATCCTAGGGTATTGCACCATTTAAATGGGCTCTGACTATACTTGGGTGGCTTAATTCAAGGGAGGTTTTCATAACAATTAAGAAAGACCAAATTTTCTAGATAGAGAAATCAACTGGTCATTTGTGATGTCTCCAAATAGATTTATCTCCTTTTTAGTTCTAAAAACTTTCATATTTTGAAAAAAATCATGTTAGCTCTTTCTATTTACATATCTTGTTTGTGTTGAAGAAGTTCCACCATATAGTATATGAACAACATTTTTACCAAGATGCATAACCATTCATTAGTCAAGCCTTGGCCTTGAGCTTTGCACTATGAGTCAATAAAAAGATATTAGATCATTTAAATATGGATTCACTTATTTAAGGTCATATGGATGAACTCCTATCATTATAAACACATATTTACAATTTATACATAATTTCATTTAATACATCCAAAGGGTCAAAACCAATGCTATATATTAGGCCACTTGAATGGGTTTTGACCGTACTTAAGCAACTTCATTAAAGGGAGGTTGTTGTAATGGTTGAGAAAGACCAAATTTTATAAATAGATAAGTCAACTCGTCATTTCTAATGCTTTAAATTGGATTTCTCTCCTTTTTAACTTCTTGATATTTATCCATATGTGATTGATGTATTGTGCTTTGATTCAACATATTGTGTTTTTGGGCATTTTTCAGTTCCGACCATATATTTTGGTGTAAGTTTCTCTCTTTTCATATTGTGGAGTTATTAGGTTCACCATGGAACTTATCTTTAGAGTCCAATATGATATCAAAGCTTATGTCTAGTTGAGCTCTCCTAAATATTGGTTCTATATGTTGAAAAGGTTTGGAATCTATCGCATCATAAAGACCATGGATTGCATTTTGTGCTCAAAGAGGTCATTTTTATGAAGATGTTTGGTTTTTTTTGGTTGGTCGAGGCTTGAATCAAGGCATTGAAAAAGGAGATATGGTTTTATTAGATATACAATTAGACAAATTTATCTTGTAGAGTCATTTTCTCATGTATGAACACTTAATAGTCCTATAATCATATTTTGGAAGTTTGTTTTCCCTTGTTATCACCAAATGGGGATATTAACCCTTATTTCATTAAATTTGGATGAATTTTGGTCTAAGGTACTTTGAAAACAGACCAAAAATAAGTCTTTTTAAATTCCATAATTGGGGTTTTTAATTCCATAATTGGGGTTTTTAAAGTGGAAAAACTGGTTCCAAAAGTGCCAATATTGGGTTCCAAACCTACATTTGTTATTTGATATTATCACTTTAGGAATTTATTTTTTCACTTTTGGAATTCTATATTAGCACTTTTAGAATCTGATTTTACATTTCACAAACCTCAATTTCACACAATTTTTCATTCACATTTAGTCTATTATGATATTTCTATTTTTTAAATTTGGTTGCACATCATCTACAAGTACTGCTTGAATAATCACACAATTGGATATATAAGAATCTAAAGACCTTATTTACCATAAAACACTATTACAAATAGAATATGCTAAGAAAATAATTGATTACATTATTTAACAAACTATTTTCATGTTTTTTGCAATAAATCTCACATCATTAACGCCATTCTTTTGTAGCAAGCAAACTCGCAATCAATCTAAAAAAATGTGTCATTCACATAATCACAATTCTAGTCATTCACATCATCAAAATTATATCCCTTTGTAATTATATAGTTCTCTTCATCATTACAAACATGTTTTTCTTGGAATATTATACAATCACTATGTTTCTAGCACCATAATAACTCTTCAATATCTCCCATACTTTATTTAAGGGTTTGAGATATACATATGATTCCCAACACTAATATAACCCTTTCTTGGTATGTTGTCACAATCATATTGTGTTAATACGACTTTAAATTGTTGCATTTTCAATCTAGTTTTGTCAAATAAAAATGGAAAAAATTCATTCATTTCTTGTTATTGTACAAATGTACATAAACCAACATAAAAAATATTAAGGCATTGTTTAAATAATTATATAAACCGTGGGTGTATAAAATAAATCTTTGTACTTGTATCCATGTCTCGCTTTCTTAGCAATGACATGTTTTGGAACGATCTTTTATGAATTTCATGTAAGAAGACTCCATTAATATGTAATACAATTAACCATTTATTTAATACTCTTATATGTGTAAGAAAAGAAATGCAACAAACAATCACTTTAATATCTCTATTTGTACATTGCAAAACTATAAAGTCATTATAAATATGATATGAAAATTTTCAAAAATGTCATCACTTACGGAGTTTCATTCCATTTATTTTTTTCTTATAACCAATTGCTAAAAGAAATACAATTATCATCAAAACACAAAAAAAAGTTTTATAGCTATTTCATATAAACCATTAAATGTCCAACTTGATTGCAATATAAAACAATTATCCTCTCTATTGTCTTTTGAATTTGATTTTTTTAAACCGATGTCTTATGTTTGGGCAAGACTATGCTAGGTGACAAAAAAATAAACACAACAACGTTTTTATATTACTATCTCTTCATTTGAAATGTCAAATGCCTAACTTGACAACATTTTCAAACAATTCTCATTGATATTGTCTCCTAAATGGTATTGATCTTCATCTATACACAATATGTTTGATTTTTGTATATGTCTCCATACTAGATGAATATATATTTCAATAGTTTCTTGTAAATATACAGTTCTCCACCAATATATGTGTACATTGAGAAATGGTAAAATGTATGTATACATTGTTGGTGAGCAAAACTAAATATGAACTTTTCATCCCTTAACCATTCAAATTTGCTCATTATTTTAGTTCAATCTAAATAATCAAACCATAGAACAATGACAAAATGCTCTCATTCAACATTGATAATATCATGACTAGACATTATTGAATAATAATGGTAATATTCATGCACATCATAAAGTTGTTTGTATATTTTTTCTTGATAAAAACTTGAATTACAACCAACAATCCATCTACTCCCAATATCAGTAAGTTGTTTTGAGTTGATGTTTAAATTGCATACAAAAACCATAAGTAAAATGTGACTACAACAAGATAGTATTTAATTCATTAAATTAAAGAAGTTATTCGTCATGATTATGTAATTAAAGTGTTATTGGAGATGATCAATACATAACAAAAATAGAAAAAAATCAACAATTAATTAGTCAAAAGAACAACTTATTGCTAAGAAAGTATACGAGTTTAATGTTCATGAATGGGAATCACAAAGTGGTTGCAACTTGTATGTAATTTTTTGGAACATGTGAACGTCATCCAAAGGAAACTATTTAACACTAGAGAAGTAATTTGGTAATGTTGTTTCCCAGCACTTTCATTGGATTTCATTGGATTTGATTTTATAGGTCTAATTCCTTTTGTAACTATGGAATAATCGCATGACCATGCTATTTTCAAGCTTCTTCTAGCCTTCCACACACTACAAAAAATGCACGGAGAGAATTTTAGGACTTGTCATGTGATCAATGCTTATCTCTCACCACACCTAACATAATATGCATGACTATTGTTTAACCTTTATTGTATCATTGATATCATGTTAATGCTTGATTCGCATGGCATTGGTTCAACAAACACATTAGTGCATGTTTTTACATAATATCTTAGTGATAGCCCAAAAGTCTACCCTTATGATGTTAGGGACTAGAGAGTCAACAAACCCAACAAAAGTCATGATCACATTTGATAAGATGTGTATGTTAACTATTCAACATAATTTCAAGGTACAAGATTATGATTATATTTGATCAATGTAAATCAGGGCTAAGTAGATTGTTCAAAACCATGACCATCACTTGATGTAATGGGTGTTAAGTGGAGTATTCAAAACCATGAGAATCACCTAATGCAATGAGTGCTAAGTGGACTATTCAAAAGTATGAGAAATTAGTCAATTGCAACTAATATTAATTGGATATGAGTCATATATCAAAGACTTACTCCACATAGATAATGCAAAAGGCGATATCTCATATGTTGGATTGCAAGAGCCCCATGATACTTAAATAAAAAAGAGTAAAGGGAGTTCTAACTGAATAGTTCATAAGGGAAACTACTTTATAAGGCTTTGCAAATGAGATAGCAATATAAGTGGGATTGGCTATGGGAAACAATTCATAGTTAAGTGCACTTTATCCATAGGATTTTTGGCATGGGCAGCATCCCAAGAAGTCCTAGTTACCAAGTGCAAACCCTAGATGTGATGATGGATACTATGTAATTCATTTTTCAAGCCTCAATCACATTGCTTCACCCAATGCTAGGAAGAATATTGGAAACCATGAGAAATTAGTTAGTTGCAACTAAGACCACATCTCAATTGAAAAAAATTCTCTTGTTTTTCAAAGAACAATGGAGTGCTATGTTGACTAATCAAAACCATAAAAAATTGGTCAGTTATGACTAAGACCACATCTTGTTTGAACCTTTATCTCTTTTTTTTCCAAGAGCAAGAAAGTTCTAAGTGAACCATTCAAAACTATGAGAATTTGATTAGTCATGGCTAAGAACACATATCATTTAGTTGGCCACTGAAAACCATGAGAAATCGGTTAGTTGCAACTAACAGAACATCTCATTTGAACCTTTCTCTCTTGTTTTTCATAGAGCAAGGAAATCTTACAACTTAGGGTGGTGATCTATGTCATATCACATAATATAAAGTGCCTAAAATAACATAGATCCACATTAACCTCAGGATTAAGTAAGGTGTTCTTGCAACTCAAGGAGGACATAATGTGTCATGTTGTGCCTATGTAGCTCAAAGCGTTTGTTGTGCTAATGATAATTAATAAACTAGCTCTTTGGAAAGATGGATGAAAATCAATTTATAACACCAAAGGGTAGTTGGATGTTACTATTGGAATTCAAACTCTAAAAGGATTTGTTAAATCCATAAACATTCTTGAATTGCATTAATTGTGGCTCGAGATTCCACTTCTTCTAAGAAAGAGCAAGGGAGCGTTGCTTCTTACAAGCCCGAGTGGTTGATCGATATACAAGAGTGAAAAGATAACTTGTGATAGACTTTTCATCATTAGGGCTACTGACCCAATCAAAATTAGCGAAACCATCAAATAAAGGAGTGATCACCTGAACTATACTATATCCTAAATTGAACTATATCTCAGATATATCAATGTATTTTTTTCTAATTTCTAATAGATTTATGGGGTATTTGCATATATCAGGTAACACTGCAAAGGAAAAGGAAATATCAGGATTGGAATGAGTCAAATACAAAAGGATACCAAGAAACTAATGGTACAAAGTGGCATCTAATTCAGGTGTAGTGTAGGTGGAAACAAGTTTAACTCCAAACTAGAAAGGATATGTGGTTGGTTTACAATCTTCCATGTGAAATCAATAAACAAGGTCATGTGCATACTTAAACTAAGATAGGAATCTTCCTTTCTTGGTTTGTAAGACTTGGAGGTCATGCAATTAAAGCAAATTTCCTAAGTCTATCATTTCAAATTTATTCTTAAGATTGGATTTCACATGGATTAAAGGTTTTGGGTCACTCCTAGTGAAAATAAGGTCATCGATATAAATAAAAAGATTTATAAGATGCTTACCTACTTTCTTGGTACAGACATTAGGGTTTAAATAACATCTAAAAAAAACTGATGTCAAGAAGAAAGTTATCCATTCTGGAATACAAAACCCAAGGATATTTCTTAAGACCATAAAGATATTTCTTAAGGCAAAACAAAGGATAAAGTCATTCTAATCATAGCATAGAGTTTATTCCATGTAAATTTCTTTTTGCAATTCCCTAATGCAAGGAGGTAGACTTGACATCCATTTGATGGAAATCCAATTTATATGAAGTGGAACTCGAGAAAATCCTTTTTACAACTAACGAGGCCTTATGTTTCTCAACACTTCCATCTATCGCATACTTATTTCTATACACCCATTTACATAAAACACGTTTTCTTCCTTTCAAAATAGGTACAATATCCCAAGTATTGTTTGCTTATAAGGAACTATATTCATTATTCATTGTTGTGTACCAATTTCAATGGCCATAATATTATGAAAATATATCTAGATCACAAGTCTTTGAAACTTCACCCAAAAGAGGAGATGCTCACTAGAACCATGAACATGTACAACCTTGATATGAAGGATCACCTACAAGATCAACAACTAGTTCTCATGCTATATAGAACCATCTAGGTATGGTGATGGTGTAGGTTCATGTTAAATGGACCCAACTAGATAAACGTGAGCACTTAAAGGTGCACTTTCATCCTCATTATCATCATCTAAAGAATAAACCAAAATAGGATTACTGGAGGAAAAAAAGGGAATAAAATCTGGCACGATTGTTGAAGATGGCTTGTAGGTCGAAGATGTAATGGACATTGACTTAGGAATAAAAATGTAATTCACGCTCTTAGGTTGTAATGCTTTCATTTTCTCATCAAGAATGAGATCCAATACTTCTCTACCAAACACATGAAAGTGACTTACATATGGTTTAATTTCACTCCATGCTTCTTCTAGTGTTATGCCTTTTAAATCCTTCATGAGAGTGCGATTAACTTTGTAAATTGTTGATGTATTTGTAACTTTAGAAGATATTATGGTGTATATTATCATTGTATGTTGTTGTACCCTCATCAGAGATGTGTTTGCGTCCTTTCTAGATGTCAATATTGTGTGTGGAACTTGAGATACAACCTCCATTGTAAGTCGGGGCAATAGTCCCTAGTGTAATATCATGCAATGTATTTTTGGTGTCTCGCTAGGATAAGTCAGCCCTGTTAGGGTAATAGGTCATCCCAAGTCATCTAATTGGTCAGTTACTTGAAAGGTATAAATAGGGAGGCACCCTCCCTCATTTATANAGAGAGAGAGAGAGAGAGAGAGAGAGAGAGAGAGAGAGAGAGATAGAGAGCCATAGAAGAATTCTTCTTATTGGGTTTGATCATCTTGTGATGCAATATTTGTGATGGAACTATTCTGAGGAAGTTTACGGGGTTTTCTCCTTTATGGTTTTTGTGATGAAAATATTTGTTTCTTGTGTTTCTTCTCTATCTTGTGTATCTTGATGTACTTGTTATTCTTTGAAAGAAGGCACTATATAGCAATGAAAACTAGGGATTCCTAGTTCAAGGTATTCTCTCCACATATCATCAAGAAAAGAAGGCTAGGCTAACTCACCTCAGTAGGGTGAATCTTTTGGTGGAAGCAGAATCATATTCATTTTTGACCCTGTAATTGGTGCCGAGAGAAACTAGGGAATCAAGTTTCAGAGGCTTCCCACCTCAGTCTTCAGAAAAATGCCTTGCTAAGAAACTCGCCTCAAGGAGGCACATCTTTCTGTCCAAACATAATTCCCAACTCCAGGTTTGGAAAATTAGGGTTTCTCTAACAAACCCTAGGCCAACCAGCTCCAGAATTAGGTATGACACCTCAAATCAGTAAGATCTAAATATTTGCTATTTCCATTTGAGGCTCTCATTTGAAAGATGACTCACCATACTTAGCTTGAGGACAAGCTTGGAGGGGATGATAACTTCCGAGCATGGAAGTACATAATCTCCCCGATCCTTGAAGAGAATGATTTGGATCAGTACATCACTAGATAAGTTCTAGAGCGAGAGGGAAACAAGGCTAAGGTTACTCATAAGAATAACTTGGCTAAGGAAAAGAAAACCATTACAGATTCTATTAAGGATCACCTCATCCCACATGTGTCATCATTCAAGACCCCAAAGGAAATAACATCAATCAAAACATGGCATTGAGAAACCAGCTGAAGAATGTGCAGATACCAAACTTAGAGAATCTATAGTCATACTTCACAAGGGTTTCTCAAATAAAGGAGAAACTTGAAGCATTTGAAGAAAATGTAGAAGAAGGAGATATTGTGATGACTACCTTGAATGGCCTCCCAAGAGAATGGGATTCATTCATTCAAGGAACATGTGCAAGAAGGAAGATGATCTCGTTCAACCGACTCCAAGAAGAATGCACACAAGAAGAAGCTCGAATCGTAACAAGAGAAGAGAATATGGGAGAAATTGAAGATCAAGATATCACTGTTCACACCAGGAAGAACTATAAGAAGAAGGAGAACCAACATCACAATAAGAAGAAGGGAAAAAAAATCAGAAGATATCCTTCCAATGTTCGTTGCTATACTTGTGATGAACAGGGAAAATTTGCAAGAGACTATCCCAAGAACGATGACTCCTTCAACAAGAAGAAGAGACATTATGCTCATACCACCGAAGCCGATGAACCAACAAAAAAAATATTCAGAAGAGAGAAGGATGATTTAGATGAAGAGTATGTGCTGATATCAACGCTCATGGGAACTATCTCACATTGAAGTGATGATTGGGTTGTAGATAGTGGGGCATCTAAACACATGACAGGATATAAAGAATCATTCATCAATATGTCTAAGCATGAGTCACATCACAAGGTGAAACTTGGGGATGATTATTAATACCCCATAAAAGGGAGTGGAGAAGCTTCATACAAGCTAGACTCTGAAAAATATTTAAAGATGCAGGATTTTCTATATGTTCCAGGACTAAAGAAGAATCTTCTCTCCATCTCTACACTAGATGCAAAGGGAATGCGAGTTGCATTTGTTAATGTACAATTTATAATGTGGCCTAAAGGAAATACAATAGATGATGCAACAATGATAGGAGAACTAGAAAACCTGAACAAGTATTGGTTCACGAGTCAATAGAACCAAGTGAACTATGGCACTGAAGGATTGCAAATGTGAATTATAGGGAACTACCGATTGCAAGAAAAGCAGTCTCAAGACTTCCATAAATTCAGGAAAAGCATGAAGGAATTTGCAAAGGACATGCATAAGGAAAGAATGCAAAGAAGACATTTCCCAATAGTGAAAGTAAGGCTAAAGGAATACTGGAGATAATACAGTCAGATGTATGCAGGCCCATGTCTTCCAACTCACTAAGAGGGTATGTGTACTGTGTTTCCTTTATAGAGGATTTCTTACATAAGACTTGGATATATTTCTTGAAAGGGAAGAATGAAGTATTCATTAAGTTCAAGGAATACAAATCCTTGGTCGAGAACCACATTGAAAGGAAGATTAGGACTCTGCAATCAGCTAATGGCAGAGAGTTCACCTCAAAAGAATTCAAGGAACTCTATAGAGAGTTTGGGATTAAGAGGGAGTTAAGCACTCCATACAATCGTCAGTAGAATGTCGTCGCGGAATGGAAGATCCGAACCATAAGGGAAGCATTAAAGGAAATGATACATGACCAGGATATTCCAATGCACCTTTGGGTGGATGTAGTAAGGACAACTGTGTATGTACATAACCATACTCCTCATCGAGTACTTGAAAACAAGACTCTTGAAGAGGTTTTCTCAGGAGAGAAACCATAAGTCGGCCATATCAAAATATTTGGCTTCCCGGTGTACATACATATCTCAAAGGAGAAGAGGACCAAGCTTGATCCTCCTTGGAGGAAGGATATATTTGTAGTATACAATGATACATAAAAGGCCTACTGAATATACTTCCCAGGATTCAAGAAGATCGATATCAACAGAGATGTAAACTTTGATGAAGAATCGACATTCTCTAGATCCAAGAGGCTACCTATTGAAGAGGTCGAGAAACCTAAAGGAACGAGAGTCTGAGGTACGAAAATTGTGGAAGTAATTATAGACAAACATGGAGATCGTGACATGGCAGTACCAAAAGAGCCTATAGAGATACTTCATGAGAAGGAATCCCACAAGAGGAAACCAACATGGAAACGCAAGCTCATACAAGACACAGAAAGGTATGGCGCTCCAGGATGAATGCATAGAGAAAGGAACATACCAAATAATTACAACATCTATGTGGCCTTGCTATTTGACCTCGTTGACAAGGAACCTTCCACTTATGAAGAGGCTGTAGAAAAGAAAGAAATAAAGGATGCTATGATCAAGGAGTATCATTTGATTACGGAGAATGATGTCTGGGAGATAGTTCTAAGACCGAAAAGGAAGTTCATTGTGACTTCAAAATGGATCTACAATATCAAGCATGTTTTAGATGGAATCATCGAGAAATACAAGGGAATATTCGTAGCACGAGGCTTCTCATAGAAAGAAGGCATAGACTACAAGGAGACATTTGCACCAATAGTGAGGTACACTTCCATTATATATATACTTGCATTGGCTATAGTTATGAGATGGAAGATACACCAGATGGATGTCAAGACAACATTCTTGAATGGTGTAGTCAAGGGGGAAGTGTATGTAAAACAACCACTGGGATTCAAGACACATGACAAGAAGAGTCATGTATGCAAATTGAAGAAGGCATTGTATGGATTGAAACATGCACCAAAGACATGGTACGACAAGATGGATAGCTTCCCGATGAAGTTAGGATTTACTAAGAGTAAAGTGGACTCCGACCTTTACTTCAAGGTTGAAGGAAAAAGACTAGTGATGCTCCTATTGTATGTTGATGACATGTTCTTGACAGGAGAGGATGAACTCATTGAATATGCAAAGAGGAGACTTGCTACTGAGTTCAAGATGAAATACCTAGGTATGATGCACTACTTCTTAGGCATGGAGGTGTGGAAAAGTGAAGATGGAATTTTCCTTGGTCAAGGAAAGTATATAGTGGAAATTCTGAAGAGATTCAGAATGTTTGATTGCAAGGCAATAACCACACCTATGGAATTGAAATTAAAGCTTATGTGTGATGCTTCATCAGAGACAGTTAATGCCATGATGTATCTTCATATGATTGGTACATTGATGTATTTGACAAATATGAGACCAGATATACGCTTTGCAACGAGCACATTGATCCAATTCCTTATGGACCCAGGACATGTTCACTTGATTGCTGCAAATAATGTATTAAGGTACCTGAAGGGTACAGTGAATTATGGGCTCAAGTATGTTATGAATCAGAAGATTAACATGCATGGTTATGTTGACTCATATTGAGAAAGTAGAGCCACTAATAGGAGGAGCACCTCAGGTTGTTGTTTCATTTTGGGATTTGGCATGGTCTCTTGGTTTAGCATGAAGCAATCTTGCATGGAGCTGAGTAAAGACGCGGAATAATATGTTGCTTCTTGCTCGGCTAGTTGTGAGGTAGTATTGATGTGGAAGCTATTGTTTAATTTTTTTGATCACTAGTTAGAAGCGACTTGTATCTTCTATGACAATTAGAGTTGCGTGAAGCTATTGAAGAAGCCAGTGTTCCATGACAAGTCAAATCACATCGACATCAAGTATATCAAGGATATGATAGAAAGAGGAGCAGTAAATCTCCGGTATGTGGCAATGGATGAGAAAATAGTCGATGTATTGACCAAGCCTCTATCCTGAGTGAAGTTTGAGTACTTCATAGAAAGACTTGGTGTGATCCAAAACGAGACCCCTCGAAAGAGGGAGTGATGAGTTCTATCATAGTTGGAGATACATGTTGTCTTGGTGATGTAATCAAGACTGTAGGTTTTCCTTGGATGTAATCAGTCTTGGAGAATCTCACAGGTTATCCTTGGACATAATAAATCCCGACATGCTTTTATGCTAGAAGATGACCATAGACCAGAAGGCGCAGATGCATGAGATCTCACATGGGAAATGAGACAGGATTTCTTAGCATTAAAATATCTTGGTGTAGCAGGTTGCTCGGATGTAATAATTCTTGTAGGTTTTCCTCGGATGTAATTAGTCCTGGAGAAGCTTGCAGGTTATCCTTGGATGTAATCAATCTTGAGGCAGGTTATTCGAGTGTAAAAAGGATCTCGATGTAGTAGGTTACTTGGATGTAATAAGTCCCATGGGTTATTCAGAGTGTAAAAAGGGTCTTGGTGCAGCAGGTTACTCAAATGTAATAAGTCCCGAAGGTTGTCTGAACGAAAAATATCTTAGACGTAGTTTGTTCGGATGTAATAAGTCCTTGAGGTTAACCCTAACGAAAAATATCCTAGCATGGTATGCAGGTTTTTTGGTTGTAATCAGTACTTGTATGTGTGTGTTCCCATATTAGAGATGATGAGGTCACAAGGCACTTGGTGTGCACCTAGGCAGTTCTCCTATGTTGGTAGAATGCAGGTTGACCATAGAGAGACATAATGCACTTGGTGTGCTCCTAGGATATTCCCGCATAATGGTAGATGTAGGTTAGATCCTGACATGTTCCTATGTTGGTAAAACACATGTGGTATGCATCTGCACTGTGATCTGTATGCTCTATGTGTTTTGTTTTATGCAGGATAAAGAGATTATCTGGATACGACAATATGACGGTAGGAGATGCAGGTTATTGCCGTGGAAATGTAAAGAAGGTCCTGGGATGTACCTACATAATGGATTTCTTGAAGATATGATGACGACCTGGATGAGGACTATGCCTGCACCCATCATGAAAAAGGGATGCCTTTGCAGAAACTTTCGATGACCGAAAGTACCATTTGATGATCAACTATAGGATGAATATGGCAGTAGCTATGGTGATAACTCCATGATAATGACTAGACCGGATGTGTTGATGACTATGGAGAGAGATAAAATACCTTCCTAGACTCTAGTTAAAAGGGAGTGTTGATGTATTTGTAAATTCAGAAGATATTTTGATGTATATTATCATTGTATGTTGTTGTACCCCCATCAGAGATGTGTTCTCCTCCTTTCAGGATGTCATTATTGTGTATGGACCTTGAGGTACAACCTCCGTTGTAAGACGAGGAAATAGTCCCTGGTGTAACATCATGTAATGCATTTTTGGTGTCTCTCTAGGAGAATCCTGTCCTATTATGGAAAGAGGTCAGCCCTAGTCATGTAATAGGTTAGTTATTTGAAAGGTATAGATAGGGAGGCTCCCTCCCTCATTTATACACACACTCACTCACTCAAGTTTGCATGAGAGAGAGAGAGAGAGAGAGATAACTACATAAGATTTCTTCTTATTGGGTTTGATCATCGATACATTCTTTGTGACATAACTATTCTGAGGAAGTTTGCAGGGTTTTCTCCTTTATGGTTTCCACGGTGAAAATATTTGTGTCTTGTGTATCTGCTCTATCTTGTGTATCTTGTTGTACTTGTTATTCTTTCAAATAAATATCCTAGTCAAGCTAATTAGATTAGAAAAACTAACATAAATGGAACAATTAATTTATTCCTTCCAATAATTAGGACTTAATCCTTTAGATTAGATCATAAAATTTGTCATTTCCTTTAATGTGTGATTCTCTGTTAGTAACACGATTTTTGTTGTGGTGTGTATGGAACAATATGTTACAATTGAATACCCTGTGTAGTCTCATAAGTTGTAAATTTATGTTTTTAACATATTTTTATTCAATATCTATTCTTAACTTTTGTAGTTGAAGACCACATTGGTTTCTACAATGACCTTCTTGTCCAAAAACATGTCAAAATATTCACTCTTAAGTTTTAAGAAATAAACCCAAACACATATGTAGAAATCATCAATGAAAGTTAAGAAGTCCTAGATTAAAGAGAAATAATTTGAAGAAAGTGGGCCACACATATCACTATGAAAAAGTTGCAATGGGGCCAAGCCATGCCAAGAGGCACATTGTAAAAATTATCTTGATGAAGTTTGTCAAGAATACACCTAGGATAAACACAATCTCTGCAATAAATGAGAGGAATACCAATCACCATAAATTATGATTACATAGCTATTTTAATGATTGATACTTTATATGACCAAATCACTCATTCTAAAGTCTACTCAAGTCATAAATATGAACAATAAAAACTAATTTGTAAAATATGAACCCAAAGCTATCAAATTTTTACAATATTGTAATATCATCAACAATTCCAGTTGATAGGACACACATTGGATATTTTAAATCCTTAATTACAATTTGATGAAGTGAAAACTCTAGTGTTTTACTTTTACTTGAATGAGTGATCTAGTATACTAATAGAATATTGCAATAAATACTTGAAAAACATAATACATCATTGAAAAAAAAATACATCATTGAAATGACCATCATCAAGCTAGGTTGTCCCAATCCCTACAACACTAAGAGATTTATCATCATTAAAAAATATTTTTGTTGAAATGAAAAAATAGCTTTATCCTAAGCCATATCATAAGATTTTACAAAATCAATAAACCACACATTACAAGAAGAAGTATATGATCCATTGAAAGAAACACTAGAAGTATAAATCACATGTCCATGATAAGAAGAGTTAGAAGAAGAAGAATCAATATTGGTGTTATCCTTCTTCATTGCTAATTCTAAGGTTTCCATCTTTTCTAAATATTTAAACTCTAGATACCCATGTTTCTCACAAAAATTATAGTGTCTCTTAATCTTCTTTCCTTTTGATTTGGTTCGCTTATCACCATTGGGAGGAGGAGCTAGTTAAAAGCATTTGGGAACCTTGTTTTGTTTAATATTGCAAGAGTGTTACTTATTCATATTCGTGGCTTTATCCTTATGCCGTGCCACTAAGGATTTATTATATGTACCTACAATGTTGATCACTCCAATATGAATTATCTTTTCTTTCTCGTTTACCAAATCACAACAAGATTGAAAAGATGGTATTTTGTAAGTATCCCCTTGACTGATAAGAGATTCTCTAGTGGAGAGAAAAATAGTTACCAAAATAAAATAAGTAATGTCAAGCTTATCAATAATAGCATATATGAGTTAATGATCTTTCTTTATTATGCTACAATCTTGAAATAAAATTCTAAGTGACTTGAACTTAGATAAACAATCTTCAATGAAAGAGAAATAAATGAGATTTAAAGCAATCAATTTGTTTCGATTTGGTGTTCTCAAATCTCATTATGTTTACCAAACATGGTTTCCATCTTTTGTCATGTTGCATATGGGATCTCAATTCCTTAAAGTTGAAATTGAATATAAATAGAGATGAACATTCCAATTAATCCACATGCTTCATCATTTTAAAACCCCATTTGGATTTATTTAATGCACTAAAAGGGTCAATTTTTGTTTCCAAGGTAACTTAATAAAGTTCCTTACTTAGTAGTAAATCCTCCATACAATATTTTCATGAAAACTCAATTGAATTCGTAAGTGGGAAATCACTTAGACTAGCCATATTATACTATGAAAGTAAGATAGTTTCAAAAACATAAATTGATGGTGTAGATGAAAATCTCATTAAAATGTACGTCGTTAAAATATGGCATTGAAAATAGACTTTGGATGTCAAAATTATGTCATTTTTAAGAAAGACAAAAAATTACTAAGATGCCACATGGCAAATAGAAAGACAAAAAATTACTAAGATGCCACATGGCAAATAGAGATCAGTCCATGTAGTGAAAGGTGAACGATGAGGTTATTGAGAAAAAAATAATATACATTCCTTTTAACTTTAGCTATAAACTCACCTTTATAATTAAGTTACTTTTTAAAATAAAATAAGCAATCTACTTTTATAAAATAAGTGATTTTTTTTTACAACAAATTATTTTATAAATTAAAGTGGCATATAAAAAATAACTTAAAAGAATATTAAAGTTTCTTTATAGTAAAATTCAATAAAGTAAAAACTTAAAGTTGCATGAACTTTAGAAATAATAACTTAATGAAAATAAAGACTAGAATTCATGATATCTTATTATATAAGTGAGGTAATGCAAAATATATTTAAGAAGAATGAGGTGTGGTTTGTTTTAATACTTTTTTTTAAGTTTATGTTTGTCTCGAAATCTTTATTTTTTCCTCTAAAACATATTTACACATCCACATCTAAAACACATTCACACACACATACAAAAAGGCAATCAAAATTTTGAATATGAAACTTTTAATGTTGGGGTTAATTAAGGGTTAAAGCTCTTAATTAGATTACTCAAAAAATAAACTTTTTCTCTCTTCTGAATTTCCGAGTTTACACAAGGTACATGACAAGGAGCATACACAGAAAATAAAACACTTTATGTTATGTTTCCGATTTGTAAAGTTAATGTAGAACAAACAACAAAGAGCATACATAAGCCAAAAAGAGGAGTAAACCATAACATAAACATAAAAATCAAAAGAAAGTATTTAAATAGTATGAGAAAGATTTAAAACCATAATGAAAACAATATACATTTGGATCTAATAAAATGACCATATCGTGGCCAATTTGAAATATTTTCGGGTGAAACAAAAAATGTCTCTTACTTAAATAAATGCTTTAGATTTAATGGAATAACTCACAAAACCCAAAAATAAACAAAACTATAGAATCAAAAAATCCTTTAATGCATGAGTGACAACCATTTTTATCTTAATGATCAACAACAAGAGTCATAGATATTCATAAATGCTATGATACCATTTTTGATAAAACATGGTATTTCCACACATGTCGAACACCTTAAAAGACTACTCACACAAATAAATAAAAAAATCAATGCACTAAGCTATTGTGTAGTTAAAACCCTTAGAGAAGGAAATAGTCCACAACCTTAACCAACCTAGCTACTTGAGGATATAAAAGGAAATTATTATATATATGAGTTTCTCACAATCGATCATTAACAAATAACCTTCCATGCTTTTTACATAGAGATCATGGACCAATGGTTTGCTAAACCAAATATTAATATAGCAATTAGTATGGAGGAGAATATCAACCACCGTTATCACTTTATGTCTAAAACAGATCACGATTGTTGGGTTACATAAACATAAATGCATTCTAAAGAAACACATTTTGCCTTGTATCTAAATAACCTAAATTGTAAAACATTAAGTAATTAATTAGATCAAATTATACACTATGTAACATAAATTAGTATTTAAACTATGTAACATAAAATAGTATTTATGGAAGCCTACTCACACTAATTTGGA